>LLCB01000294.1:0-73163 GCA_001414345.1 Hymenoscyphus infarciens | reverse complement strand
TTTATATATAGATTTTAAATTATTCTTAAAAGATAAACATAGATTTAACACTATACTAGTATTTATTAACTAACTTAGAAAGGATTTAGTATTAATACTCTACTACTTAACTATAGATACTAAAAGCTTAGCTAAACTCTTTATTTAATAGATTTACTATTTTAGTTACTACTCTAAATTAATTATATCTAATTAAAAACCTTAATTTATATTATTATTTTAGATTAAATTTTATTAAATATTTAATATTAAGCTTAAGCTTAGTACTACCTATGATAAATAAATAAATAGATAAATAGAGATAATAAACTAATATATTAATTAGAGACTAAGGCTTTTTATAAACTACTACTAAGATAACTAAAGCGAATTAATTCTCTTAATAGATAGAGTATAAATAATACTTTTATACTTATCTATTAGTATAACTCTTTATTAGCTTAAGTTTAGACTTAATCTAAAGACTTTATAAGACTAGAATATATTAAAGACATCTATTCTCTAGGAACGTCTTAACTATAATAAGGTAGTAAAAGTAGCTTAATATATATACTCTACTTAGAGAATAGCTAAAGATAATATAAATAAGGCCTAGAAAAGAATAGAGAATAGTATAAATTAATACTAAAGAGCTATTAACTAAGATGTTAGAGATAAAGTCTACTTATCTACTAAGAATCTTAAGATAAATTATCTTAGCTAAAAGCTTACTAAATAGTAGATAAGACCTTTTAAAATACTAGATAATATAGAACACTCTTATAAGCTAAAACTTTTAAAAGAATTATTAATTTATAATGTTTTTACTTCTAATATACTTTTAAAAGATCTAAATACCTCTCTACTAGGATAAGAGGCTCTAAAGCCTTTACTAGATATTATTTAAGGTATATAAGAATAAGAAGTTTAAGAAATACTTAGTAGTAGACTTTTTAAAAGATAGCTATAATACTAGGTAAAATAGATTAGATACGATTTAGATCCTACTTAATATCTTATAAATAATTTTTAAGGTTTACTATATTATTTAAGAAACTTTTATACTAAATATCTAGAAGAGCTAAAACTACTCTAATATCTCTTTAAATAGCTTAATATATAGGAATTAGATAAGAATTAAATAAAAGAGTTAATTTATAAAACTCTATTAATATCTTCTAATTCTAGTTACTCTTAATAAAGAACTTATAATAAAAGCCTAAGATAAAATACTAACTAGTAGGAATGTTTAAAGTTAATAAAGTAAAGAACTAATACTAAGTTACTACTAAAATAGAGCCTACTAACTCTCTCTAAGCCGTGGCCTCTTCTTTCTTTAACTTATTATTCTCCTTCTTACTCTCTTAAGTATAAGAAGCCTAAATTAGCTCTTCCTCTACTACCTCCTCCTTATAGAGACGCTTCTTACCTTAGTAACCTCTTATAACCGGCTTTAAGAGAGACGCTTATAAACTCTTTAGATAGGCCTTAAAAAGGACTTAAACCTAGGTTTAGATAGAGGTCCTACTCTCTATAGTATAGTATAAGAACTATTAAATATTAGTAACTAAAACCTCTCTAATAAGTAAGAGGTACTTATAATAACCTTAGTATAAAGCACCTAAGTCTCCTCTAAGAGAATAAACTATACCTCTAAACTATTCTTTAGTACCTCTATACTAGTAATAACTAATACCTTATCTAAGGCCTTAGTAGCCTTCTTAATCTCCTTCTTCTCCTTCTTAAGCTTAAGCTTACTAAACTTCTTCTCTATAAACTATAGTAACTACTTAAGTTAGAATAGATTTAATATATATTTAAGATTAAACTTATTAGGATATATATATAGTATTCTACTCTATATAGTACTTATACTTCTTTGACTTTAGCTTCTTAAAAACATATATATAATCTCTATTTTAAGATTTTACTTAAAGATACTAAATATAGTAGACTTAGTAGGTAGCTAGAAGTATACTAGAAGGATATAAGAGAGGTATTTTACTATATTAGATTAGCTTTAAATTTAGTCTAATTAAGGAGAGAAGAACTTACTTTTATATATATTTATATAATATATATATATATTCTAGGAGATAAGTTAGTATATAAGGATATATCTAATTAAAAGGTATTCTTACTATTTATATTATTTAAATAAAAAGAAAAGAAGAAGCGAAGTTAAAATCAAAGAAAAGTCGTCTACTAATATACTACTTATAATAATAGCTATTACTTTATAATTATTATTTATTACTTAATAATTACTATTATAATATATAATAATAGTAAGAATATAATAACTCTATAGTAGTATACTACTTTTTACCTATTAGCTAATTATTAGCTTCTCTTCTGTTTATATCCTATTATTATATAGTATATAATAGTAAATAAAGAGCGATTAGCTCTTAAATAATAATACTACTAGCTACTAACTCTACTCTAACTACTAGATACTATAATAGTAGATAAGTTATATTCTTTATAATAAAGAGATAAATAATACTTTAATCGACCTAATACTATACTAATTAATAACTAAAGACTTAAGACGAGTCTTTTTAAAGAAGAGAGGATATAATAGTATACTATTCTAGATTATTATATAATAGTACTATTTTGAATTATTAGTATTCGTAAAACTACTAATACCTCTAAATACTACTAATACCTCTAATACTCTTAGAGCTAAGATTATAAATAACTAATACTTATATAAACAAAGTACTAAAAGTATTAATATCTAATATTTATATATAAAAGGAATTAAGATTTAAATATTATATATTTAGCTTTCTAAAGGTTTAAAGGTTATATATCTAGCTTTTTAACTCTTATTATTTAGTATTAGCTATATTAGATAGAGCTTAGTTATTATTATTATTAGAACTTAGAAGCTTCTAACCTCTTATATATAGACGTTTATATTTAGTATAGAAGAGAGATAGTTATTATTTTCTTCTATATTAGTGCCTAGTATCTACTTATGTTATTTAG
The DNA here is from genome assembly GCA_001414345.1 of Hymenoscyphus infarciens. Taxonomy (NCBI): domain Eukaryota; kingdom Fungi; phylum Ascomycota; class Leotiomycetes; order Helotiales; family Helotiaceae; genus Hymenoscyphus; species Hymenoscyphus infarciens. The sequence continues at coordinate 70,184 of LLCB01000294.1, read as the reverse complement.
TCTTAAACGTACTCTTATATACCTCTTCTCCTATAGTATATATTTCGTGCTATTATATATATATATATTTTCTTACGACTATTAATAGTATCTAGTAATACCTACTAAGAATATCTAATATATATACTACTAGCTAAACAATTACTTAATATATTAAGAAATATTTAATAATATATATTAACTTATACGAGGTTACTATTTAAGACCTCTCGTTAGATATTTATATATATATATATTTAAATGCTTTATACGAGCTAAAAAGGCCCTAAGCATCGTTTAAGTATATGAATTATTATAAACTCACTGAAGAATATTGTTTCTCAAATGTTATAGAGATAGCAATTACTGAGAGAAAAATAAGTTGCCTCGATAGATATTAAAAGCGGCACTGTTTACACGAAGCTAAGTTAGGGCCTGTTTAGCTAGCACATATTGCACCACCAAAGTCCAATAAGGTAACCTTTATCCCTTCAACTCTTATGTGCATGCATAAGGTATATTCTTCAAGCTCCACCAGCACCAGCACCACTAGTAATGCCCCACTTCCCTAACATGTGCACCGATGAGCCAAACAGCAATCATGAAAAAGTTATAATATCATTAGAAATATGCGAGCACCTTCTGGCCCTGTAAACGTGCACAAACCTCATATACCTAGAATGGATTATATGCGTGCCAAACAGGCCCTTGTTTATTGAAGTTGAAGTCCTAGCCCTCGTAGTTCCAACTTCCAAGTTTCTGGGGCCCTTCACGTTAGATTCTTAGAATAAGAGCTATCTTAAGCTCTCAAAAGAATAGGCCTCGTATAAGCGTTACTTAGATCCACGCCGTGACCACGAAACAAACCCAAGAGATCTGCGGCATAATTCGGTAAGAAATGCTTGTATCAAAAGTCTTCATTTCTCCTTCATACTACGACACTTCGAGCAAAAGTGTATAAAAAAAAGAAGCCCCTTCATGCCATCCTTGCAACCTAAGCTAAGAAGTGATGGTGCACACATTTCCATCCTCAGAAGAAACACACTAAACGTTTCTCCTTACCCATTTTCTATCCCTCCCAAATCCTCCATTCTACTGAAGCCGTAGCTACCTGTTCCTCAGGCAAAACAAAAAAGAGTACAAGTGAAAAAATGCAAGCCCTGGGTATAGCAATGTTCCCAAACCGCTGAAGAAAAAGCAGAACAAAAGACATATGCCCTGAGAGAAAAGTGCAAAGATCTTGCCCAGATACGCCAAAGCAATGTATGAAAAAAAAGAACTCCAGATCCACTTTTGCCCTGCGCGATCATGCCCATACGCCCCAGGTCAAATGTAGATATGCAAACAAAGCCACGCCACCGGTATGAAAAAGAAAAGAAGTCTAAAGCCTCAATCTCCTTTACAATCCTGAAAAAACAGCCTTTCAACGTATGATGGAAAGAAACAAGAAGACAAATAATCAATCGTCGTCTAAATCGATAATCTCAATCACCTTGGCTGGCGCCTTTTTCGGTGCAGCTGCCGGTGTACCAGTATCGTTCCCATCCGTTTCGTCGTCCGTTGGATCGTCGTCGTATGGATCTCTGGTTGCTCTCCGCTTCGGCGCCGGCTCGTGTTTGGCTTTCCAAGTTCCATCTGGAGCGACCATGATTGCTTTGACATCCAAGTCATTCTGGCGAGCGAGTTCCTCGCGAACAGAAACAAGGAAATCATCAACTATCAAAGAACAAGGACGAGCATCCTTGCTACAAAGAGGGCATTTCCATACGTCTGGCATACAAGGCTGCTGAGGACGCCTGGGTTTGCTCACTCGTGTGAGAAGGAAGGTTTCAAGATCAAAACACTCGTGGTGTTTACAGCTACTACCACGAACCGGTATCTTGAATATTTGGGCCATGAACGGATCAGCAAGGCCAATCACGAGGTCACTAGACACCATGGCAAAGTCATCATCGTCATCATCTTTCGGTGCGAGTATTCTCTTGATGGTAGCGAGGGTTTGTGAGGCAGACTTTCGTTGTTGTTGGCACATTTCCATGATCTGCTTATGTTGCAGTACTTCGATAACCTCAACAGCAAAGAGATAGGTGGATGTTTTTGGACCCCATTCCGGAATAGATACCGTAACTTCGTGGGATTTGTTAAGACTGTCAGCAAGAATGCTCTGCGTAATATCAATTGGCAAGTCCTTGCTGTGATGAAATTTTCGTCTTATCTCCAGTTGCTGTGTGTTGATTGCCAGAAAGACGCCCTCGGGCCAATACGTATCGCTCACGACCCAATCAGCAGGCAGGCAGGCGGTGACATCTGAATTTGTCTGAATACAACGGAGACGATACTGGAGGGAACTGGATTTGAGTTCGCGCATTGGGGTTTTGCCTGTGCCATACACATGATCTTTTGGGATCCTTTTGAGGTCCTCGTTGGGTATTTCGAAAATGAATTTGGTCAAAGGGTTACCCTGGGTAAGCTTCGAAGGACCGAAAGCAAGCCTTGTGACAACCTGGTAGTGTCTACAATTTGGATCCTCTTGAGGTTTTTCTAAATGGGAGACACTAGCGACACGTAGAAGTGGGCTTCGGAGGTGAGACTGGTGTAGAGCTGTCTGGTCTGGGTTCGTGGCCGTTTGCTGTGGACGCATGCCAAGTGGGGGGAAAAGATAACGACCCTCAATTCCTTTGATTCGAGGCATTCCTTGCTGAGGGATTCGTGGTTGCATCGCAACATTCGGAGAAGACGGTCCCATACCTAAGGCATTTCGAGTCTGGAATTCAAGGTTAGCACCCAGATGGGGCGACTGACCAGTACTCGCATTCCTCACTGGGGTTTGCCGTCCATTAGTAGAAATGCTACTGTTCCTAGTATTGATCATGGGGGCGCTATCTCGCCTAATCTCAGCAGTCCGATTGAAATTAATCACATGCTGCTGCTGTAACATCTCTTGGTGGTTCTGCTGCCTTAGCATATCTTGTTGCTGTTGTTGCTGCCTTACGATGGCTTGCTGTTGCTGAATTTGTGCAATATGAGGGTTTTGTGCTTGTGGCATTCGGGGAGCTTGAGGGCGGTAGTATTGCTGCTGTTGTTGTAGTTGCATTTGTTGTTGCTGCTGTGAGATTACGGCTTGTTGTTGAGCAACAAGCTGCTGCAATTGAGGCGTGGTATATTGTTGCATTGGTTGGTTGGGCAATTGATTCATCGGTCCATTGGAAGCCTGGCTATTGTCGTTTCTCAGCGCCGCAGGAGATCCTTGTTGAATGGGGGAATGCATAGAAAGCCCTTGCAATAGTGTTGGGCTTGGTGTGCTTTGGTAAGATTGCTGGCCACCTAGGCCCCCAGGACGTCCATGCGGTGCGAGTGTTGAAAGCACTGGGGATGGCTTGCTCACCATCCGCATTTGTTGCTGAGGATATGTGCTTGGCTGCTGAACGGAAAAGTTGGGGTTTTGGAAGTGATTATTATCTGGCCGTACTGGATAGCCATTGCTGGGAAGAAAACCAGGAGGGTTATGTGTTGTGGGGCTCCCAGCGGAGGCGGAGCCGACGGGTGGTGCACCAGATAGTCGTGAATACGCCGCCGCATATTCATTCCTAAGATTCATGTTCCTTGCGTCGATTTCCTTGAGCGTCGGGGGTTGCGCGGTATTGTAGCGAGCAGCGAGCTTTCGATGTTCGTCGCGGTCTCTCAAAAAGAGGCTCTCCATATAATGGCCGAGCTCGTCATCCCCGAAACCTAAATTACGCCTAGACGCTGTGAAAACAACCTGTTGGAGAATTGGCGAAAGTAACCCCATTCGGGTAACCATTTCGTCAACGAGAGGAGGAAATTTCCGTTGTTTAACTTCCCGCGTCAAGGCTACCCATTCCGTCTCCAATTTAGATAGGAAGATCCCGACATTATGAACAGCTCTCATGTAAGGCTCCGAAGTTTTTAATATGTACAAGGGGCTTGGAAAATTGGCAAACCAAGTCTTGTGCTCAGGCAGAAGAGCCCTGTTCTCGCGAATCAACAAGCTAAGAATCTCAAAAGATACATGAAGCACGTCTGCACTCGGAAACTCGGGAATGCTCGTAATCTGAGAACGATCCGGATCTTGGTCCAAATCCCACATGCAGAAAAGTTGATGAAGAGCGACATAGAAGGAATCTTCTTTATCACAAGCTTCCCGGAGCAGGTTGTAACGTGGGTACTCCAAGGAACATTTGGTATTATGAGCAAGTGACCGTATCTGGAGGTCTATCACATTCAACTTGGGTTTTAGTGAATGCATAGGAGCTCTAATCCTTTGTCTCTTGGCAGGGCGGGCGACATTGGTATCTGTTCCGCGGGATTGTTGGGGCTGTATCATAGTGGAAGGCAGGGGAACTTGCTGTTGCCTTGTTGGTAGAACTGGAGCTTCCTGCTGCCGCTCCGAGGGCAGATTCAAATGGACTTGGGCCGCGACAAGTTGCCTCTGCTCCCAGAACGGCGCTGAGCCTGCATCTGAAGACATTGCCGTCATGGGTGATTGTGTAGTTCTAGTTGCCACCGGTCTTTGACGTGAACCATTGATATGAGAAGGAACTCGTGGAGGATTTTGTGAATTGACCGGCCGATTCGCTCTTGGTTGGGACTGCCGCGATGCTGCCGTACTTGCCCCTGGGTGGCTGGTTGTACTGGTTGTACTGGTTGTACTGGTTGGAGAATTCCTAGATTCTGTTGTGACAGTCGGTTGGCCGTTGAGAACAGGGAGGGGTGGTTGACTCTGTTTGGTTGATGAAGGAGATTGTGAAAGGGAGGAAGGGTTTTGGATGGGTTGTTCGCGGTTATTTTGTGGTAGAGGCAGACTTTCGTCCTGAACTGGCGTGTCTTGCTCTGGTGAACTTGTAACCTGAATAGGCTGACTGGGTGCAATTAATTGAGGAGATGGTTGTTCGCGAGTCGGCGTGTCTTTTTGGGGTTGGAGGTGCGATTCGCGAGCGTTCGTGGTATTCAAGAGGATGGGGCTTGGCTCGTCACTTGGAGCAGGTGATGGCAGGATGCCAGTGGCAGTTCTAAGGGAGGACACATTCCATTAGTATAGAACTCGACGAGTCTGCGAGTACTCGAGTTTGGTGTTTGGTGTTTGGTGTTGGCTGGTTTCTTTATCCCCCTTTACAGGGAGCTACTCACCTCGAGTTTTGCGGCGCACTGCGGGTCGAAGAAGCCTTTGCACGCTCTGTTGGACGCACCCCGGGGCTCGCTCCCATCCACGATTTACGAGCGCCGCCAAAGACCGTATTTAGGACCGCATTGGACGACACGATATCTCGCTCGGAAAGAACCTCATTGCGATTCTTATCTAGCGGGTACCGCATGATTTATCTGCCCCAGGTTCTCACATCGACCATCGGGATTAGGCTTCTTCTGCTTAGGCGTGGGCGTAGGCGTAGGCGTAGGCGTAGGCGCAGGTAGGTGAGAGTGGAGGTACGAGTACTTCGTCTGGGTAGGCAGTACAGTAAGGCCAGTCAGCATTGCAGCAATTGTACGTACGGCGTGAGGGGGTAGAGTATCAAGGATGACAGGAGCCCGTAGATGTGCAAGTAGTAGTAGTAGTAGTCGTAGTAGTAGTAGTAGTAGTAGTAGTAGTAGTAGAGGAGGTTGATCGAACGTTGGTGGGGTCGGGGAGGGCTGAAAGTGGTCGATGGATGGTTATAACTTCCCTCAGGCGAAAGTCAAGCAGACGTAGGGCAGGATCCTATACTCGTACCTTGCCTATGCCTACCTATACCTATACCTATACCTATACCACAAGATACGGCAGGTGGGAGTGGATGATGAGGATGCAGGGGCAGGTGAGATGGGAGAAGGGAGGAACCACGGAAGATGGTTGGTATAGCAATGCAATTGGGATTGCAATGATTATGTATTATTCTAGAAAGGGAGAAAAGGTGGGTTATCAAGAAGAGGAGAGAAGAGAAGGGGAAGAATTATTAAAAGGACATCGCCAGGACTTGATGGAGTTGACAGTGACGGGCTGAAGGGTGCATGATGGAGTATATGTTTGCGGTAAGGGAGGCGATGCTTCTTGACGGTTTGGGTTTAGCGAGTTGGAGTAGTACTAGTAGAACGGAATCTGGAAGATCGAGAGGCAGCTCTCAGTTTGGTAGAACTTTCTTTCTCCCGGTCACAATATAACGTAACGATCTGGGATCTACGACATCCTCTGATTTTTTGTGACAGAGCTAAAGTTGAGCTAAAGTTGAGTAAGTGCCTCTTTCTCCGCGAAAAGACTGCGGAGCAAAGGCTTAAGGTACACACCGATAAGCGATGCGGCAAGAACCTTCAAGGTTGCTGGCTAGCCTGCTAGCTCGTGGGCAATAAAAGCTGGAGTGAATACCTCCAAGCCAAGGTTCAGAAATTACCCTAAAAATTTGGAATAATTTAAGAGATCAGACTTGCATCAGTTCTTAGCCCACCTAGGTCACGAAATTTGGAACAGGATCCTTCACTTATTCCAACTCTGGGGTAATCCACTTGCGAACATATACCCAGGGAATCAAAACAAATAAAGTTCATACCAAATTACACTGAACAGGGAGCTATCTATTTACGGCCGAGCTAAGTAGCCTTAGGAAAGTCAATAAATCACGTGGATTTCCATTTCTCAGCCTACCTATTTTTGAAAGGAAAAGCGGCATTCTCATAGGTGGCTGCAGAGTGCAACTGAAAATAGAAACGGTGTCTTTCAATACTACTTTTCTCACCGACACCCTATTTTGCAAACCATCTTCTATCTACCTCGAATGAAAAAGCTATCGTCACTTTTTCCAAAATCCGATAAAGTCCCTCCTTTCCTCTGGTTGGTTTAACCTCTCCTCAGTGCCGCTTTCCAAAGCTGCTCAAAGCGCAAGAGGGGGGTTCCGGGGGCTAACCCACCGCAAAAGAAGGCCCGGCAGCAACAACACCATAACCACCCCATCGACAGCTTCACCAAGCCCCCTTTTCACTTCATCCTCCATCGCTCGAAACTGGAGTCGGTCTATCCATCATACACAACCACAGAGCCCCATATACCCGCCATCGACTTCTCGCGGTTGCTTTAATTCTCTCCTACATCATCGCCCATCGATTGCGCCCAAAGCCCCCACCGTTATTGGCGCCTGGCAAGCTGCACCCGACGCTCAACCACCGACCCATGAACAACACACCTATTGAGCTGGCTTTCCCATCCTAGAGCCGCGCGACAGCTGTCCACAGGAAGTCCGCTGGTGAAAGGTCAAATCTCAACTCGAATTTCGATTTTTCCCCCACATTCTCTACAATCGCACTTTCCCTCTGCCGATGTGTTTGTTCTAGATACAACCCGTCCGCGGTGACGACGTTTGGTGCTCCAGCCAAAGAAAGAGAAAACATAGCCAGCATTGAGGACCATGGCATCTCGACTGTCGATCGAACCGCAGGCCCGGCCGGATCAGCCACGGCCTGAGCCAGGCCAGATATTGATCGTAATTCGTAAGTTTAGAGTGGTGGTTGTATCCAATACTGTTCATGCATCATGAACGAAACCGAGATGGCCGTCGCGTTTCATACTTCTGTGCCTCGAAGGAAAGTTCGCTGACATAGATTGATTCCAGACGATTTTACAGCCCGGAGCTCGGATGAATTAAGCTTGTTGAAGGGAGACCGGGTGGAACTGATTGAACGCGATGATGATTTTGGGGATGGCTGGTATCTTGGGCGACATTTGGTGAATGGGAGTAGCGGCTTATTTCCGGAAGGCAAGACGCCCAGCAGCTATACGATATATGCGCGAGACTGACAAGAAATAGTTTATACCAGAATTGCTCCACGAGGGCCCCCCTCGTACCCTCCTACTTCCATCCTCCCTGAATCACCGCAGACTGCCCAACCAAAAGAGCCATCAGCGTCTCTTTCCGCAACTTCTCCCTCCACCATCGCCCCCGAAAGCCCGGTGATCAACGAAGCTCGAATGTCTGTTCCAAGTCCAGAAAAAGATCCAACACCACTAGCCAGCCGGCATGCCAGTGCATCGGAAATGCTCAAATCCCAAGAGTCTTCTTCCTCGTTGAGCCCCTCTTTCGTCTCGGGAAATACTACGGAAAGCAACAAATTGGATACGCCCACCATCCCCAAACCCGTTGTAGCTCCCATGCAACCGAAAAGTATCACGACCGCAGTGCAATCGCATGCTCGTGGCCAAGACAGTCCAGTCATGAATGAGACTTTGAGTGTAATTGATGAACATATTACAGATATGAACTCGCCTCATACCAGTGCAGTCTTGACAGACCGAAGAGGCGGCAACGATTCTGGAAGCGAATATAGCAGTCATATCGACCAGAGGCTGTCCTATATCCATGGCGAAGAAACAGACGAGGAGGAAGAAATGGCCCACACAGAGGAAGACGTTTCAAGTTGGACTCCAGACCAAGTCGCAGAATATCTCTTCACGGCTGGTGTGGAAACCAAGCATTGTGAAGTATTTCGAGATCAGGAAATCACCGGCGACGTTCTACTTGGGATGGATCAAACATCGGTGTTCCTGAAGGAGTTTGAACTTGGTTCTGTGGGACGTAGGTTGAAAACGTGGCAAAAGATTAAAGGTTTGCAAGACGAAGTAAACGGAACTCCCAGTAGACGCAACACTGCGACGACATACGGCAGTGAGGCTGGCTCGGAAACGGGCCGCAATAGAACTCGTAGTATTAACTCTTCGTCATTGCCGAGGATACCCAGCTTGATGGAAGGTTCATCTCAGCGCAAGAACTCACACCCTTCTCAATCGAGGATACCACGACATGACACACTCCAAAACGATTCGCCTGTATCCCCAAAGACGATGCAAGACAATTCCCGATCCCCTGGGGAAAAGCGGCCTTCCGCTGCATCTATCCGCGACATGCAACATTCGAGACAAAATTCCACAAGTGACTTCACTACTTCCCTTCTAGGCGCGGTAGCAGGCAGCTCACCAAAAACCACGCACCCGGAGACCGCTCATAAAAAGCAAGCATCTTTCGATAAAAACTGGACGATGGGAGCGGCAACACCCCCCTACATGTCTAGTCGCCCATTGTCCTCATCGGGCATCAAAGCCATCACCCTCGAGGATACAACACCCTCAACAGCATTTGATATACTTGATCGAGGTTATTTCTCTGGGGGCGAGGCAGATGCACGACAAAGAAACGTTCTGCGCAAACGGGGCAGTACAGCTGGGCATTCTCGCAACTCAAGCTATACAGACGAGCAAAGGGTTCGTAGCGCTACGACCCATTCGAGACATTCTAGATTTGGAAGTGTGGATTCGGTTCGCGATATTGCTCCTCCATCGGCCGCCCAGAAATACTATGGTCTCTCCGTAAATGGTCGACGTAGAACGCCCTCGGAGAGTTCTATCAACGCCCCACCTCGACCTCCACCACCACCTAAGGATCTCCCTTCTCCCACGGTCACCAAACTTGAGGGGAGTTCCTACGAAAAGAACCCTATTCCGAAATCGCCTGAAGTACCACAATCTCGTGGGCCAGCGGACTGGTTACTCCCCTCGAAATCTGGCACAGGCCGTTCATTTGGTCTTCGAGCAATTTCCGATGCAGTAACTGGACACGAAAAATTACGTGTGACCTCACCTTCAGAGGTTGTCCCTTCTCCTTCCAAAGACTCGCCTCTTGTATCGCCCGCACGCACTGGATCCAGCACGCCCTCTGGTGGGCAAAGCTTTGACCTGGACTCCCCTGATTCCAAGTCCACCACAACACCAAAACAGACCCGAAAGAAGTCAAAGAAGGAGACAAGCGCCTATACTCGCGGCCTTGAAAAGAAGACACCGCAGGAGCAGATGATCGGCGCTGATTACAGTGGGTGGATGAAGAAGAAGAGTACCAATCTTATGACAACATGGAAACCACGGCTATTTGTCTTGAAGGGGCGACGACTTTCTTATTTTTATTCAGAGGACGACCAAGAGGAAAAGGGGTTGATTGATATCTCATTTCACCGGGTTCTTCCTGCTGACACCGACCGATTAACTGGGCTTCATGCCACCCTTACTGGTGCAACAAATAGCCCAACTAGCCCTGCCGGTGCACATACCGCCACGATTGCCTCGACGGAAGCTGCTGCGGAGCCAGAGTCTACGTTGAGCAAAGGCACTGGGGATACCATGTTCATATTCAAGCTCGTCCCACCGCGAGCTGGTCTCTCCAGGGCGGTGACATTCACAAAACCAACTGTACACTATTTTGCCGTTCCCAATATCAAGCAGGGGCGGTTGTGGATGGCAGCACTCATGAAGGCCACCATCGACCGGGACGATTCTAAACCCATCACCACGACATATCAACAAAAGACTATCTCTCTCGCCAAGGCCCGAGCCATGCGACATCGTCCCCCAGCGCTCATGAACCTTGACGAGCACGTGGACGAGGAAGCCATGAAGACTCCAGCCAGCGACAAACACGGTCTCAACATTGAAGGGATCATTTTTGACCAAGAGATGAATGAGGGCGACAGCGGCGTTTCTGGGGTATCACGTTCTGAGACGAAGCCAGGGAGCGCGAAGGGCACCTTTGACGAAAGGATGAATGGCTCAGGGCGTAATGGGGGGGGTGAAGTTGCCGAACCACTCACAGCATGAGTACAGCATAGAGTAGCTCTTGGAGCTAGTAACCACCCTCGACGTGGTGGTGGGGGTGTAGTAGATTCTGGCACGCGGCACGCTGCACATTTCATTCTCTTATCTATTTTCCACTTATTCAAGTTCGACCTTACATACGATACTTATAACTTTCTCGAATAATCTCGACGTGCATTTGGGCCTGCAGGACTGGCATGGGAGGGGAGGACACAAGGATTTTGGTTGGAGGACACGACAGGACGAGCGATGACTCCTGATGAGGGTTTGGAATCTTTTCCACGATAAGCTTTTCTCGGCATTATCGTGCTTTTTGTAGCATACCGATAAATGGAGAAGGATCAGACAAATAGCAAGACTGGATTTCGAAATCGTTGGCCCATATGACCACTGGACTTGACGTGAACATTCGGATTTCGGACCAGCCAAATGTCAGCCCTTTTTGCGCACGTCGTTGGGCGATGGTACTACTGACGAACGACCTGAGAAGTCAGAAGTGATGATGGAATTTGGAAAGAATCGGATGCTGGAGAGTAGCTGGAAAATTGGAAATGAAGCTAACGATCTCGATTGAAACCTAGCGGGGGGGCAGCTGGATGTGTGTCGATGCAAGAACCAAAAGTCCATGTCCACAATTTTACTAATTGATACCTTAGATATCGTGTTACCTGCAGGTGGGAGAGCAGGGCAAGGCAAGGTCGTTGAGTGGGTGGTTCGTGCGCCAAGAATCCCGCTGGCCAACCGCCACCAATGGAACGCTCTCCAGGTATTTTCTCTATGCCCCACCCATGCCCCGCTCAGTCGCTCAGTCGCCAGGGAAGCAGGGAGGGGTCCAGTGCAGAGAGGGCAGTGATCGACCAATGCTTTTCTCGGTGGGTCTCTCGCCTAGTCGTGTTGGTCTCTGCAGAGATTTCCTCCATTGCTAGCCCGACTCGGCAGACTAGAGACTAGGAACATGGATGCTGACCGAATGCCTTATAGGTACATTCGGGGTCGTGAAGTTTTTTTTTGCGCCGAGGCCAATTCTTATACCTAGCTTTTCATCGTTAGTGGTTGTTTAGCAGAGCCGCCAAGGACGGAAAAGGAGCACGTGTTGTTAAGCCCCGCCTTCTACGTCAAATTCAATTCACCTGGAGGCTGGTGGCTTTTGTTCTTGACGTCTGGGATGACAGGCCAATGATATCACGTCCTCGATGATGATTAAAGTATCTACGTAAGGGTCAGCCCAGGGAAGAGAGGGTCCATAAATATAAGCTAGTGCGGGGCACGCCTTCCTCATCAGGCGGGAGCTAAGGCTTCCTTCCTTCTACCTACCTACCTACCTACTTATTTCTTTGTCCCACTCCGACCGCTCTCCTTCCTTCTTACTTAAACCGCGACCTTCTCCCTCTCTTTTGGCAAGTCTTCCACCTCCTAAAACAATATCAAACTACCAACCACATCCTTCGCATTTCTCCTCTCTTCTGCTTTCAACACTCAGACTGCAGAAGGACTCCGATCGCAAACCTAAGCTTAGCTGAATTCGCTTCGCTATCTATCACATCGCATTGACTAGCACACAAACTCGCAATATATTGCTTTTTTCAATCTCGTCCACGTCTCTCCCTTCTGCATCGGTGCTCGATCGCCGTGATCATTGCCATAGAACCTCATCTCGACATCCCAACAACGACATTGCCCTTTAGAAGCACCACCAATTGCTTCTCTCGATCCCATGCGATAGTTGTGCGCTCTCGCCAAACCCACTGCAACTTCGACAACCCCGAGGGCAAGCCATAGCTACAGATCCCATAGCGCTCGCATACCTTCCAACCTATTTACCGGATTCTCATTTCATCCATTGCTGTCTTTGACACGCTGACCAGCAGAAACGACAATATCGCCAAACATGAAGACGTTCATGGGTCTCACGCCTCCTGGGCACAAAGATTCGATCAATGACCATAATGTCCTAGTTACACTCGCCAATGCCCAACGCCACCCCGACGTCGTCGCTGAATTTGAGCGTCGGAGATCATTGGAGGCACGAGAGGGGCACCTCGACGGATCCGCATCCAAGAAAGAGGGTGATTTTACTCCAGACACAGAAGGCGGAATGAGAACCAGCAGCAGCAGCTATGATCCCTACACCATTGAAGGCCTCAAGGCTGAAGTCAACGATGACATTGCCGCTTCAGGTCACGATACGGCTTATGATTGTAAGATTTCCACTGGCAAAACTCGCCCCTTTCATCCCAAAGACTAACTAAAACACAGTGAAGAGCAAGGTCATCAACAAGGCCATCCAGGACATTGGCATGGGTAGGTATAACTGGGAGTTGTTTGTGCTTTGTGGCTTTGGGTGGTTTGCCGACAAGTAAGTCATCTATTGGTGCGTGGTAGCCCCTGGCTGACGAAAAAATAGTCTTTGGCTTCAAGGTGTTGCTTTGACTCTTCCCTCCCTCCAGGCGGAATTCGGTGTCTCCGAGACAAATGTCAGATATACAACTTGCTCCCTTTTCATTGGTCTCTGCATTGGCGCCAGTTTCTGGGGTATTGGATCTGATATCATGGGCCGCCGTCTTGCTTTCAATTGTACCCTGATGATTGCCGGTGTTTTCGGTATCGCAGCAGGTGCTGCGCCTTCCTGGATTGGGGCTTGTGGTCTCTTTGCGGCTCTTGGTGTTGGAGTTGGTGGCAACCTTCCGGTCGATGGTGCACTGTTCTTGGAGTTCCTGCCAAATGCATCCGGTCAACTCCTCACGCTTCTCTCTGTCTGGTGGCCAGTCGGTCAACTTGTTGCTTCCTTAATTGCCTGGGGTTTCTTGGGCTCGAGCTATCCTATCAACGTAGGATGGAGATACTTTGTCTACACCATGGGAGCTTTGACCTTTGTCATGTTTCTGTCACGGTTTTTCCTATTTCATCTCTACGAATCACCAAAATTCCTCCTATCTCGAGGCCGTCAATCCGAAGCAGTTGGTGTAGTCCACGGAATGGCAGCCAAGAACCGAACCACCACCTGGTTGACGGAGGAAATTCTCAACGAAATTGGAGGCAACCCAGCAGCTATCAATGACGTGAAGCTCACTACCTCTCAAATCATCAAGAGAAAGTTGAGTTCCTTTTCTGGCGAGCGAATTGGTCCTCTATTCCACGACAAGAAGCTTGGTATGACCACTGCTTTGCTCTGGTTCTGCTGGGCTACCATCGGCATGGGATACCCACTCTTCAATGCATTTCTCCCACAGTATCTCGCTAGAGGCAAGACTTCCACTGGTGAGGCAGTTAGCAACCACATTACCTATCGGAATTACGCCATTACCTCGGTTGTGGGTGTTCCTGGATCCCTCCTCGCTTGCTACACAGTTGATATGAAATTCCTTGGCCGCAAGGGTACTATGGCTATCTCCACGTGCCTCTCTGGCGTCTTCCTCTTCCTTTTTACCGTCTCGGCCGAGTCAAGCTACCAACTTGCATTCTCTTCCATCGAAGCCTTTTTCCAAAACATCATGTATGGTGTCTTGTACGCTTATACCCCCGAGGTTTTCCCAGCACCCAATCGTGGCACTGGTACTGGAATCTGTAGTTTCTTGAACCGTGTTGCCGGGCTTTGTGCTCCAATCATTGCTGCCAATATTCCGAGTGCTAATCCAAATGCACCGGTTTTTGTTTCTGGGGCGCTCATCTTGGCCGCTTTCATTGCCATGCTTCTTTTGCCAATTGAGACTATGGGCAAGCAGAGATTGTGATTAATAAAATTCGAATTTTGAGGCTTGGATACCATAGAAAATCCAAAAAAACGGGATAGGTGGGTTGTTGAAGCTCTTTTCACGAGAATTGACAATTGAGTGTGTTGGAATGGCACAGGCAGAGATCATTGATGTGAAGATATACCCATGAGATGAGATCAGCCTTTTCTTTAGAAATTGAGTGAGCGAATTGAATTTTCTTTACAAATTTCACAAGTTTGGTGATACCTTGCGAGGCTTGAACACGTGATGTGACTTGATTGGTTTATTAGGTGACAATCGTGATACATGTGGCTGCTAAAATTGTGTTGCGAGTTTCAGCTTCTTGTTGTCAACGGGGGTCTTGTCACTTTGAGGTTGGGTATCGGTTCAAAGAGATTTGACGTGGTTTGTGTGTTGTTTCTGCACATGTTTTGTGTTGTAGCTCTGTTGTGCAACGGGGAGGGGTTCCATTGGTCTCACAGGTTTGGAGTTGGGATTTCGTACATATTTTTTTTGAGTTTGTTGTTGAAGTAGGACTTGAGACCCCACACTTCGTTATGCCAAAAGATGCTGGCACTAGTAGCTTCCCCCAGTGATGAATCTCCATATCTTGATTTTTGATACCCGAGTCGTACATGGTGCGTACCTCCTCCTTAGCTAGCGCAGCGTCACCTACCCTCCCAACAATCTCAGCCAGTGCAGCGTCATCCATATCTATGAATCGCCTAAGAATGCCTTGACATGTTTCATAAACTTCTCTCGCTGATCAACATGACAGAAATGTGCAGCATTTTCTATCGTGACCCATTTCACCTTCTCGATGTGATCGAAGAAAGGTTGCATTGCGACGTCTTGTGCTTCATCCTCGGATCCATTTATCAAAAGTGTTGGGACTTTGATTTTTCTCAAGAAAGGGATCGAAGTCCAATCTCGTAAGGTGCCAGTGATTGTAACTTCGCTTGGGCCATACCTATCTCCAACGTTAACTTCCGGTTTACCATAATACGGGCGCCGATAGAAAGAAAATATACTCACATCGTCTCATAAGTCTTTGAGGAATCCTTGACAAGCCAATCAAGGGCAACTTGGACTTCTTCCGCTGGCCATGGTCTAGCGAGACTCAAATGCTTTTTATAAAAAACTTCCGCAGCAGCTTCATACTCGGGACTCGCAAAATCCCTCGTTTCCTCGGCTTTAAGTAAAGACCTCTGAACATCCCCCGGAAGCTTTTTTCTCAGTAATGTAATGCCAGCAAGCCATACCTCCATGCTCGCCAAACTGCTGGTCAGAACTAAACGTCTCAACTTCAATCTCCCCACAGATTTTGCCGCCCATTCCACAGCCAGTAATCCACCCCATGAATGGCCTAGAATATCGATAGGACGAGTGTTCAATCCGAGGTGGGAGATCAAATTATCGAGTTCATTTCTGAATAGGTCGATGGTCCAGAAAGCTTCATCCCCAGCTTTTTCCGGGAGATGTGTGGATTTTCCGTTTCCGATTTGGTCGTAGAATATTAGGGGTATGGAAGGAGAAAGATCACTTAAAGGAAGGAGGTAATCGTGACAGGCTGCGGGACCGCCGTGTAGGATTATGAGGGGGGGTTGGGAAGTTGTAAGGTCGCCAAAGATTTTGTGCCATGTATGGCATGGTTTGGAGACACCTGGGATGTTGAAGGGTGCCGTTCCTTCTGTCATGTTTGGAAATATTTGGGATGTGGATGTGTTTTTATTAGGTCTTGAGAAGGTACTTCTCACTAAAAGGGGGGTACCCCATTTTTGTAACCCCACGCAACGTGGGTCTGTCAGCTTGCTGTTACACTTGGCTGTTACTCATGGGAAAATTGAAGTTCACGGTATCCCATCTATCCAGATTACATTAAGGGGCGGCCGTAAATACGGCAAGTTCATACCTGCCTACCCGACTGGCTGTTCTGGCTTTCTAGTAATCTAAAGTAAACTAAAACACTTGGAATAATTCAAATTTAACCTAGACATCTAAAACCATTGACTCCACTCCTAGCAAGTTGGAAGAGTAGGTGAAAGCCAGAAGTATTTACTACTGCTTTTACTGTCCATTGCTAGCCAGTCTGCACCAGATATAAAGCCTGAATAACAGAACCAAACGCAGCGTGATTCGATTAAGTCTTCGCTCAAGATTTCAGCAAAAGCTATTTGAAATGGGTGTCGGAGTTTGGGAAGGGAAAGTAAGGCTCGCTTGTGTTTGCATCGAGGTTACCCTTTGTGGCTTGGCGTACTCGCCTGGGCAACAAGGATGCTGGCAATGACGCAGTGTTTTTGTCCGATAATCATCCCACCCGACCTTGAGGAGGCACGTGGGAGGCTACATGGTTTTCAAACCACTCCTCTGCGCAACAATAATCCACCACGCGTCTCATTCCTTTACCATCGTTGCGCCGTATTCGCAAAACTAGCCCCTAGTTGGAAATCGCCTTCAAAAGTCCAAACGAGCAATTCTGATACGTCGAAGCCGCAAAAAGCTTGCGAGTACCTCTCCAGGCTCCACGATACGATACGAGGCTGAGGCTGAGGCTGAGTTCACCCATACACCAGACCCTTGGATACAACCGAGGGGCCGAAAAGAAGTGTATCTTCAAAATCGCAGATCGTCAATTGAAATCCCAAACTTCGCAGATTCGTGCCAACCCGAAGTTAAAGAAATGTCGGTCCGGATCCAATTCGACAACCCTCCCTCCTTCTATACAAACCTCGATTTTATTAGCGGACGTGTTATCCTTAGTCTGACGAGCGACGAAAATGTGCAAGGAATTGTCGCAAAGTTAGAGGGGGAGAGTAGGACACAACTGATGCGACCATCGATGAACCCACATCCTCACGGTCGACGAGATGCACGTACCTCTGTCGCAGCAGAAAATCACAAAATTCTGTACCAGATAAGCACGGTTTTCCCGAGCAAGGAATCTGCTGGGGAAAATATTGGGAACGCGGCATATACGTTGAGGGCCGGACAACATGAATACCCATTTCGCTTCAAAATTCCTTTGAATAATGGATGTGCGGATCCCCAGGCTCAAGGAATGGGTCCAGGGAGTGGGTTTGGAGGGTTTGGATTAGCAGGTCTGCAACAGATGCAATACAGACATGTCAAAAAAACGTTGCCTCCATCTCTCACTGGATTTCCTGGCGAAGCAGAAATCAGATATTATGTGAAAGTCACCGTTCAACGTCCTTCCATATTCAAAGAAAACAGGAGAGCAGCAATGGGATTTAGATTCTTGCCAATTGAATCACCTCGGCCGCCGCTCACCTCCAACGAAGCCTATGCCAGACGGCCTTTCGCATTCCAGGCTGGTTTAGACCAATCGAAGAACAATTTGTTCAAGAGATCTCCCATGAAGCTGTCAAATACACCACCAACCGGGGAAATCGACGCAAGGCTACCAAGTCCCCCAATCCTCACCTGCAACGAGCCAATCCCGCTTCGTCTGATCGCTAGAAAATTGACTGTGAGCCCGGAGAATATATTTCTGATATCGTTATCAATTCATCTTTTTGGATATACCGAGGTACGGGCGCAAGATGTGGCTAGGTCAGAAACAAGTAATTGGGTTTTGATGAGTAAAACTGGCTTGTCAATACCCATAGGAAGTAACAGCGATGCCGTGAGGACGGAAACGGTGTTGGATAAGAGTTTGTGGGACCGGATACCATTACCTCCTACTGTGACACCGAGCTTTCAGACTTGCAATCTGAGTAGGAGGTACGAGATGGAGGTCAGAGTGGGATTAGGATATGGACTTATTGGAGATATACAGGTGAGCCCTATTTTGACCATTTTTGGGAAGTGTCACAACTAACATGATGAATAGCCACAATTAATAACACTCCCCCTTCGCTTCCAACTGGAAATCTTTTCCGGGATCAAACCTCCAGCAGCTTTGCTGAACGCAATCATAAACCAAGCGGCCCCTGCTCTTCCAGTCCGCCCTTCCAATATGCCGCCTCCAACACCAATCGCCCCTCTCGCTTCGGATCCGTTGTATCCCCCTCAACTGGGTACTCCCGCAGCGGCTCTCTCCGAAGAAGCACCTCCGAGTTATGAAGATGCGATGGCAGACGATGTTACACTTACCCAAGCCGATGGTCCAAGGAGGGAATATAGTGGAGTGACAGATGTCGATGCCCCAAATATGGATGATAATGATAAGAACAATACGCCAGCGCCAAGATACAGCACCATTTTTAGTCCTGGGTCAAGGGGAGGACGTGGAGGTGGTGCTGCGGGGCCTGGAGGTGCACATACCGTTGTGTGATGGAATTTGGTGGGATGATATACATTGGATACATGGCGTTTGATGGACACACAGGAAAACACGAAATGGTTCTCAGGTTGGTTAGTACTGAGTAAACACGGGCGTAAAGTTCGAGAAAGAAGAAGAGTATGATACCCAGTAGTTAATTGAAAATAGAACTAATGTTGCTTTACCTTAAGTTTCCCTCGCCCTGAGCACTCTCGGCGTTCGGACAATAGAAGCTCGTTGCTGATAAATAGCCAAAATCAACCCATGCTGCGCCGTACATATATATTCTCTATGTTATAAGGCATGCAACTTTGTTGCCCAGTAAGTATACATATCTATAATAGTTCGAATCCCTTCAGAAACATTGTCTATCCGCAAGAATGGCCTCTCTTCAAATTGTCAGACAGTCCAACGCTCAGTAACTTCCTGCGGATCCCGTTACTCTGTTCGTCGGAGCCACACCTGGAATTGGGGAGAGTACACTTCGTAACCTTGCGGGACAGTCTTCTTCGAGTATTTACACCGTCGCCAGATCAGCAGCGGCAGCGTCTCGTGGAGAGCTCCTAGATTCTCTGGGTCAATCCAATCCCACAGGAATTTACAATCTCATCACAGCCGCTGTCTCACTCGTATCTGAGATTGATAAGGTAGTCAAAGTCGTCAAGGAAAAGGAGACCAAACTCTAAACTTTTTTAATTTGATCAGAGCGCAGGTGATAATCTCCTTGGGATGGGTTGCACGAGTGACCTCCTGAAGAAGTTCGCGTGAGAAATTAAACTTCTTCATGGAATACACGTAAATTGGAAACAAACGCTTCCATACTTCGTGACTGAAGTGTTAGTTTAGTAGCTATGCCATCATGTTCTATCATTCTCACCTTATTTATATGCCACGCGGTTGCGAGGAGATCTAATAGCGTATAACCGGATATCGGCGTATAACCAGAGACTAGCCGGGCCTCGGGCTATACTCGGACTTAAGTAGATAGCTCTTTAAATAATTGATTAAATAAATATTAAATCATACGACTTTAATCTATCTTAGTTATTCTATATAGTATCTTTTAAAGTCTTAAAAATAGATATTTTTTAAAGAATTTTAAGTTTATTTTATGTTTTTATATTAGAGACTATTTAGCTCGTATATATCTAGGATATATACTACTAAATAATATAAGATAATATATATATATATATATATATATACTAATTCGATATATATACTAGTGTTTAGTATATATATTTAAAAGTTATATAAATCCCTCGTTTAATCTCGTATATCTTAGTATATATATAAATAGAATATATACTACCAAAAAAAGATTTAAACCTCTAGAGATATAAATCTTTAAAAGTTTATATATATCTCTTCCTATCTACTAGTTTCATAGTACTAGGTTATATATATATACTAATAGATATACTACGAGCTAAATAATTACTTAATATATTAAGAAACACTTAATAATATATGCTAACTTCTACGAGGTTACTATTTAGAGCATCTCGTCAAATGTATATTTAAATAATTTCTGCGAGCCAAATAGGCCCTTAGCTAACTCTCTGCTAGTCTCTACTATATAATGAGAAATTTTCTCATATTAAAGTTCACGATATATAGCAGCAAAAGATACGAAGAAAGTAAATAGTAAATACGATTACCTCTAACCTCTAACTCCTAAGAATCATCTCTTACGTACTATATCTATAAATATTTACAAACTTGAACCGTTCGCGAAAACAGAGAATAACAAGAGCAACTACAACCTCAGCACGTCCACTGCTCTAATTTCTTACTAACAACTTCCTGAAGCTGCAATTCCAGAGACAGCACCTAATCCACTCAACCCCGCGCTTACACCACCAGTCGCCACAGCAGAAGATGCACCAAACAGTCCGCTGATCAATCCAAACATCTTGTCCGCCTTGCAGTCAGTTTTATCGCTCTCTATGGTGACCTTGACGAAGTCACGATCGTCCCAATCGAGCATGGATTGCTTTGCAACTTGTACCTGGATAGTGATCTGCTTAGGGAACGGGAAGGTCGATTTGCAAGGTGTCCAATCCACACCTCCCCTGTTTGGCACGTTGTCGCAGTCGTGTATCGTCTCATTCTTGTAGATAGCTGCAGCTAGAGTGTCTGTAAGGAGTCTGGAGACTAGGTCGATACGGTTTGCCTCGTAGTATGGATCGCCTTCTGCCTCCTGGCGGAGAACGGTGTAGACGAGCTTGGAATTGGAGTTGCCAATTGTGTAGCCGGTATTGTCGGGGTTCTTCTTTTCCATGAAAGCTTTCATGATCGGGTCTTTGATAGCTGGGCCGCTGGGTTTGCCTTTCTTGGTCAACTTGCTCGTTATTCGGCAGCTTCGTAGGTGGTGACTCGAGTGCGACGGATCAATCGTTCGGAACGAGTGCAATAGTGAGTGGCGTAGCATTTCTGGTACATCTTTGTTCCATAATCGAACTTGAAGTTGAGATTGAGATTGGTGTAGCATCGAAAGTCGGCGCCGTCGAGTTTGGCATTCCCGGTGACGAAGGTATCTTTGTCACCCACCTTGGTGAGTCCCCAGGCTTTGAATTCCTTGTTCCCTACCATACCGTTGATGGGTTTTTCTTCTGTGCCAGCCAAATAATCGACACGTCCGCCGTTGACGCTCCCACCCCAAGCATAGGGACTATCGTCTGGATCCTTTTTATCAAGAGAATTTTGGAGGTTCTTGAAGTAAAGTAGTCTGTCGCTCTGGCCATTGGGCGAATCGTCGTTTCCCTTCATGTAAATACTGCATTTCGAAAGATACACCGCTTCGTCTCGTAGGTCGTCCTCTCGTGTCAAAATTTGAGGAATTACTGAGGCGAGTGCAACAGGGGAGAGAGCCAGCAAAATACTTGAAAGTTCGGAAAAATGCATGAGTGCTCGTTGATAAAGAAATGAAAATATTAATGATGGTTTTCAATGATTGAAAATGCAAAGAAATTTAACCAAAGGAGAAATGAGAAGAGAGGAAGTCGTTGCATTTGATGAACAAACAGAAGGTTGTCTCATTATTTATATACATACTTCACTGCCTCCGTTTAGAAGTGCGATACTTTCTTCAATTTCTTGTCATCGGCGACCTCAAGAGAGAGCCAAGTGCCAAGAGTAATATGCAAAGTCACACGTCACTTGAAGCTTGAAAATTGCAAGCTGGAGGTACTTGATGGAAGAAATTACAGGTACATAGCAAAATGAAGTGAGATGCATGTACGAAGTTGAGCGGATGTCGCCGAAGGGAAACCCGGTGGAAAATAACAGCAAAAGTGGTTCCAACTGAAAAGAAATCTCCACAAAATAGGCAGTTACAGTAACAGGACTTGCACTTGGGTTGAATGTATTTGTTCAGCAGTATCATGAACGCCCCAGAGCCAGTACTGTAGTCTCCAACGGTGCATCAGCCCCGTGGCTAATTTGCCTGGTTAAATTCGGGGAAGTACCGACATGGGGTTTTTGGCAGCTTGCCTCACCAAATTGGAGACAAATATACTTGCAGTCGTATTTAACGATACACCGGTACCTCCGTCTCAAATCCATGTAGTCATCTCAGTCATCTCCAGCTGTCCTCTTGTACGACTTGAATTTCAACACGTTCGCTGCGCCTCAGTGCGGGGACGTGAAAACTTCTCACTAATCTTGGGCTTAACAACTGGTTCACCAGAAAGAAATAGAGAGGTAGATGGCATCACGTAGGTTGCAGCTTACCCGGCTTACTGGTGGCTTACTCGACAAAAAAAGGGTTATAAAGAAATGGGGTGGGGATAGCATGCTCCCAACCTCCCATCCGATTGTCGCGTTGTTCTAATTATCTAGAGTAACTCGAAGTAATATAACGACGCGAAACACGTACTCTAAAGGGGCATATGGAAGTGTATTTAAGAGAGTGAATACTAGGTACTAATATAGAAGAAAAGACCAAATTAGGCCTTTTCTAACTATAGAAGAGTAGGCAGCTATATATAAGAGAGTCAGATAATATAAAAAGGTCTAAAAGCCGTCTAAAAGCTAAACCTAAAACCTTTTTAAATTAGATAATATAAAATAATAACGACTAAAACCTTATATATATAGTATATACTATATAATCTCGGCTATATAGAATAGTAGGCTATTATAAGTAATTACTCTATATAGTTTAAACGTTTTAGAATATTAACCTAGAAGTTTAGAATAAGTAAATCCTTCTTCTATAAGTATTCTTCCTTTTCTATTATATTCTATAAGTAGAGCTATTCTATCTTATTATATTCTAATATAACGAGCTATTCTTTCTTATTCTAATACTTAGAAGCGTTTAGACGAGAAAACCTAAAACGCTATTAAAGAGATATACTACTTAGAATACTCTCTTTCTAGTAAAATATATTCTAAGTAAAAATACTACTTTTTTTAGCTATTTAAAATAGATATAGTAGAATAACTCGCTAGTATACTAAGTATATAGTAACTTATTATACTCTTCTCTCTCTCTTAACTATATATAGCCGTAGAAACAATTTTATAGATAAACAACTCTTATATATATATAATAGATAGTTAAGAGTCTTATTTTACTCGTATTATAGATATAGTTTATACTAAAAAGGAGGCTATATATATTATACTAGCTGCTACAGTAGGGGCTTAGCTACCTTAGAGCTTGTTACGACGCTATAACAGCGTCTTAAAAGCGGCAGAGCAGGAGTAGATTTGGCATACTAGAGATGCCGTACCTATATACAATACTTGGCTTTCTAAATGCAGTCAGCAGCCACTAACAAGAACAAACAATCTTGGCATCAATCCAACTCATAAACTAAATCCACCTTTGCTAAATAATCCTCTCAAGAAACACCCCAGCAAAGCGCTCTCACACCAAGCAAATCGAACCCATGAGAGCCCTTGACCTCCACACTCACAATGGAAGAACACCCCAAGGACTGTCCTGCGAATGGGCCAACCAACCCAAAGTGAAATATTTCATAGGCCCGAAAAATACCTCGCGAACCACACGAACCAGACGCAGTATGGGTGAAATTCAGATATTGCGACGACCGAAAAGAGGAACCCAAGAACACACCATTTTATCTGCTGCCGAAAGACCCGATAAAGGCAATCAAAAAGAATGGTGGTGTTTATTATTCGCATTGTATGTTCAATTCCTCCCCAAAAGAAAACGAAAATACAAAGAACTAAACAGGGAAGGGTATCGATGTGAGAATTTGAGATGTACTATGAGCGACAGCCTTGCTACGAAAATGACGTATGGGCACCTGGAATTTGCAAAGCAAAATCTGCTTCTGGCAGAAAGGAACTTGATAGGAATACTCTTGGTATCAGTAAGAAAGTGATGAAGGAAGAGAGGAGATGGCTTCGCTTATTGAAGCTTGAGTGGTACAGACAGCGCAAGGCGTGGGTAGGAAGGAAGGAGTGTGTGCTTGGGTGGTTGCTTGCGATTCAATAACATTGGAGCACACGCCAGAAACGCCTAACACAACGCAAAAATTAAACATCGAGAGATGATAATGTTGCTCGGATGACTGTGTGTTTGTGACGTGACCAAGGAAAAGGGGATTCTAAAACCACCGGCATATTTCTTCCATTTTGAGCGAATTTACAACTGAGGGCTGGAAGCTAAAATACAGAACAAAAAAGTGCACCCAGACTTGCAGAAATTCCTTGCAAGCTGACGCCATGAATGCTTTAGGCATGTCTCCAAACTGACATTTGTGATGTGCCTCTAAAGAACCCCACGATGCCTCTTTCCCTAAATAAGAGAGTAATAGCCCATTGTGGAGAGATCTAGTTCCGGCGCAAACGTACCAAGGCAGTTACATGCGACATCCTCTTCGTGCTCCTCTTCCAACGGACAAGCTCGACCTACATACTCCCTTAACCACGGTACAAGGGGGATGTCTTTCAATTCCGTTAGCCACCTGGCCGATATGTTTGAAGCAAATGGTCCTTTTTCCAGATCCCATCCATAAACGACCTTTCCCACGTCAATATCTTCATCTCCAAGTCCCTTGCCCACAGGGCACCTCTGCACAACGACTTCAATTTTGGGACATTCGAGTTTGGGGTTTTGTTTTATAAAGTCCAGAAAGACCTTTGTAACACGACCCAAAACGAGCTCGGCACGTTTGCC
Source organism: Hymenoscyphus infarciens (assembly GCA_001414345.1). Taxonomy (NCBI): domain Eukaryota; kingdom Fungi; phylum Ascomycota; class Leotiomycetes; order Helotiales; family Helotiaceae; genus Hymenoscyphus; species Hymenoscyphus infarciens. Next base: position 45,438 of record LLCB01000294.1, on the reverse strand, counting down.
ATCATGCGTTGTAGAAGGCGGATTGATAAATTCGACGGTTTCGAGAGGAGTAGAAGCGTGCCTGGATTCTCGTTGAGGACGGCGGCGTGAGTTTTTGAGTTCTTCACACTCGTTGTGAATCGAGATCGCCAAAGTTTCAAGGCGTGTAAATTCAAACCAGTACTTGACCGGAACCTCTTTGAAGATGCCAAAGTCGACTGTGATAATTCGAAGGTTTTGTGCCGAATCAATGCAATGGACCATTGACTCGTAAAGGGGCCGTGTCGTGCCAAATCTCAAGAAAAGAAAAAGAAGGATTGCAGATTCATACCAAACAGAGGTTATGTGGAAATTGTCGTAGAGAACGTTGAAATAACCATATTTTTGAACCATGGATCCCTCACGTACCACAGTGTAGGGCAAAAGACTGAACATCTTCTGCGCGCCCACACGAGATTCTTTGCAAACATGGAGAATGGCTGGTGGGCTCTGGGATGGACAATAAGACTTCTCCATAGATACGAAGCTAGAAAACGCGTTCGTTACGAAAGGATGGCCTAACTTATGGGTTTTTGGGTCTTCATGGCGTGCACCATAGGACCATATTTTGCGTCGGAGCTCTAAAGGCAGCTCAAAGAATTTGTCGAACGTATATGCTGGGATCATGAGGCGCCGGGTTGTTTCTATTCCTTGGTGCTACTATTGTCAGCTGAAGAATCTACACAGTGGAGGTGACCTTACCCAGAGTTGGTGCTGGAAACTGTGTCTCAGCTCCTCCTTCTGCTCGTCTACCAGTCTGTCGAACATGTGTTCCTCGCGGTCAGGCCGGCTCGTGAGCTCCTCCTCCATGGGGAGCAATCCACGCAAATTACCGTACGCCTCGTTGAATAAGGATTTAAGGAGGGGATCATCAATCATTTGACATCGCAGCTTGACAATTTTTCGGAATGCCTGTACTCTTGTCTTCTCAGACGGCGTTCTTTCTAAGACGCCACAGCAGTACAATCGAATCTCTATTTCCTCTTCTCCAGTAAAAGGTCGACCAAACTCGTCCCAAGGATTTGTTGTCCCGTCCGTTGGCTCCTTGAAGTTGTCAGGCAATGTCGGCATTGTCGGTATTGTCGAGGCCATCGTTGGGTTCCGGCTTCAGACTTTCCTCGAGAAAGGTGTTGTGTTGTCGAGAGTTGGAGGTTTGGTGTTCTGGGTTGAGGTGGGTGACGCGATTTGACGCGAGGAGGCCAAATAATCTTTTTTGGAAGGAGCGACGGGGTGAATGCACCGCACCTGCGTACCTACCTACATTGTGAGAGACTGAGGATTCTTTACCTGTTTGTGGTATCTCTTACAAACCTGTGCCTAGTATACTATCTTTACAGTGTGTCTATAGAGCTAAAATTAAACCAGTTTTATCTATCTATATCAAGACTACGATAGGCTAACTATATAGTAATATTGACTATCTACGCTATAAGCTACTATTTAATTCTAAAAAAATATATATACTAAGTTTTGAGATTAGAAGAGAAGTATCTAATTTCTAGAGAGCTTATATTATAATCTAAGAGAATATAAATATCTTAAGTATAGTAACTAGTATAGCTACGAAGATTCCCTAATATAAAATAACTCTCTTTTTACTATTAATAAGCTATATAGAATATAAAGTTTTATCTTTATTATATCTATTATAACCTTTATAAGAATAATTAATATATTACTTATTTTTAGAGAATCTATAATAGTTAGTAGATAAGAAACTATTAACTAACTAAATTTAAACTTAAGTAATATTAAGATAGCTCTCTCTTACTAAAATAGAAAAGATATTCTAAACTTCTTCTCTTTTAATAAATAAATAGAAACTATCTCTTATCTAATTATTTACTCTTCTCTCTTTTATAATAAAAGTTACTAGTAAATACTAAATCCTTTTTTTATATTAAGTTTACTAATCTTAAGAAACTAGGTCACTTTAATATAAATATAGAAGATAAATCCCTTTTTTTTTATAATTTTTTATTTTTATATTTAAATAGTCTTTTCAGCTATCTAAACCAGCGCTATATAGACGTACTTATTTATAGGGTTTTATCTAAAAGTAGCTTATATACTTCTTAAAGTGTCTATTACTAGGCCTGCTATATATATACTTCTACGTACCTAGCTTTATATTCTAGTAATAGCTTAGTATCTTCTTCTATTCTCTCTATTTTAATTCGAATTTAATATTTTAGTCGTTCTTATAAATAACCGATTTAGTTCTTTATAATAGCTCTTATAAGAGCTTAGTTAGCTCTCCTCTATATAGGACTAATAATAATCGTCTTCTAGTATACTATCTTATATAGAACTATTCTCTAATATATCTCTAACCTAAGTCTTCTAGTTCTATTCTCTATTCCTCTACTCTATAGTTCTATACCTTCTTAGAGGTATTTATACTACTTTATCTAATATATTACTAAACGTACTTTAAATATCTACGTATAACGATTATAGATAGTAGAGAATCTATTCTCTAGTTATAAAGACTTCTCTAGTTCTATACTCCTATTCGTACTACCTAGGCCTCTCCTAATTACTTTATCACCGTTGCCGAGAGTTCTTTACCTCTTCTAGTAATTCTCTTAACTCGAATATAGTATATACTAACTATATAGAATAACTACTATAGGTATTACCTCTAATCTTAGGTTAGTATATAGCTCTCGGCATATCTAGAGTAGAAGTCCTCTAGTATTAGTAAATATATAGAATCAGCTTTAGAGGCTTTCTTAATCAGTTTGTTTTAGTAGTCTACGAATGCTACTATCGAGTAAATAAGCTATATAGGTCTTTTTCGCTAATATCTAGTATATTACTATATATAACGTAGCTTCTTTATAGAAGGTCGAGAGGCCTAAAACTCTAATAGTCGTAAAAAGAGATATTACTACGTCGCTTTTTTTAACTTAAACTTAGCTCTATAGACAGTTCTAGAGACGAAGTAGAACTACTAGAGGTTCGTAGAATATACCGCGTATAGGTATTAAGTCTTCGTATCTCTAGAAGATAAATCTAAAAGAAGTATAAAAAAAGCTTATTATACTAAGATTAAAAAGATAAAGTTAGTTAGTTAGAAGACTATAAAATAAGCTACTACTAAGGTTACTAAGAAGAATAGTAAGACTTCTATTTATATAATAGTAAACTATACTATTCTAATAAAAACTTTAACTCTAAGTCTAAGAAGTTCTAATCTAAAAAGCTAAAAGCTATATAAAGTAATTTAGAAGAGAAAGGCTCTAGCTCTATTATTTAAATAAAAAGAAAATAGTCTAGTACTAAAGAGTTATAAACTCTTAAACTCTAGACTAAGAAATAAAGAAGCGTTAATAGCTTAATAGACTTATCTAAGTAAGTCTCTATCTTTTTAAATAGTACTAGGTCTTTTATTTTATTACTATCTAAGCTAAAGTATTATATAGTTTAAAAACTACTTTTAAAGCTAAATAAGAGAATAACTAAAGCTATAGTATATTTTAATAGTATAAATATATATATATTTATAATTCTCTACTAAAATTTAAAAGAATAATAAGCTAGTAATATAAAGAGTTTTAATAGTATTAGTATTATTAATAATTATTATACTAGACAAATTCTCTTTTCTTAGTTCTTATAACTTAAAGAGATAGCTTTTATAGTATAAAGAATTAGATATAGCTAAGAGAGTTACTAGAAAGAAAGTTCTTTTTCTTCTAAAAAAGTCTTATAATAGAGTCTTATAAGACTTTAAATAAGATATTTAAAAGAGAAAATCAGATATATATACTTATTATAAAGAAGTTAGTACTTATATATAGTAATATTCTATATAAAAGAGCTAATATTCTAAAGAAATATACTAATAGTATTCTTATCTTATTATATAAGAATAAAGAGAATAAGAGCCTATTTAGCTTATTATAAGATAATATTAGATTATCTAATAAATATACCGAGACTTTTTAAAAGTAGTATTATTAAGTATACTACGTAACTCTTAGTATCTATATATATATTCATAGCTTCTACTAGCTTTTACTCTCTTAAGTAGACGTTTTATATACTATATTTGATTATATTAAATCTATCTTCTTTTAAGCCTCGACTAGAGTAAGATAATAAACTCTATTTAATATAACTATTTCTATAATAAGTAGCTCTATATATATTTATTTAATTATCTAATTCTCTAATAATAAATTCTATAATTATTTAGCTCTTTATTATAATTATAGGTGATTAATAATAGCCTCTAATACGTAGTAGAAGAATAAAGATATATTAGAAAATATTCTAATTATCGTAGTTTTAATAATAATAGAATAATTACTTTTTTTTAGTAGAGATAATCTTTTAAATAAATATTAGATTATTTAGCTAATTAATCCGGCTTGAAAAATATATAAGCTAAACGATTTAGTATATATCAAAGTGTTAAATATATCAAATTATCTAATACTATTATAACGCGTTTTAAGTAGTATATATATTAAGTTTTATAAACCTCTATTACTAATAAATATAGACTATAAACTATTTATAAATATATTAATAAAAAAGACTTACTTATATACTAAAGAATATACTAGATAACTATTAATCTATCTTTTTATCTAATAAACTAATTAATAATAATATCTAGACTATTTAGTATCTTATTATAAAATATAAGTAATCTAGAAAGAATAGAATATATATTCTCTTCTTAGACTAAGAGAAAATATATAATAGAGTAAGTATTAAATATATATAAATAGCTATAAAGAACTTAGATATACTAGAACTATTTATTAACTATATAAAGTCACTATATAAGAGAGTTTTAGTTAAGATAATAATTAAGAGTTATCTAGACTAGAGAGTCTAGATTAAGTATATAGTTTATTAAGATAATCTAATTAGCTATCTATTATTTATTATTATACTCGAAGCTCTAGTTTCTACTATTAATACTAATAAGTATATTAAAGAATCTTTAACTATTAGTAGAAAAGTAGTAAAGTATCTAATATATACTAAGAATACTATAGAGATCTTTAAGTTATATAACTAGTAGAAAGCTAATATTCTTATAGAGATTCTTAAAGACTATAATAAAGCTATAAGAGTAAAAATTAATTAAAATAAATCCTTTCTCTTAAAAGTAGATAATAGACTTAATATTAAAATCTTAGAAGAAAATATATATTTTTATCTAAGTATTCTAGTAGAAATTAATATTAGTAGATAGCTTAAAATATACTAGGAAAATATACTAAATCGTAAACTTAAGTTCTATATAGCTTTAAAAGATAGAGTACTTATAATAAACTCTTTAATAATATCTATTTTAAAATATACTCTTTAAATTATTAGTATAACTAATAAAGTAAAGAAGAGCTTTAAAAGATAATACTATAAGTGTAATAGTTCTAGTTATATAGGAAACGCTATTCTGTAACCAACGCTAGCATAGGTACTATGCTAGCGTATAAAATTAGCGAAATTTTAATATATTCACTTTTACTAGAAAACAATCGCTACTACCTTCCTAAAAAGGACTAGTCTCACCTAAAAAAGTAGTATAAATAGAGTAAATAAAGCTTATAATAATAATAAATTAATAAACTATATATAATTAAATAAAGCGTCTAAAAAGCTAATTCAAAGCTTAAAAAGCTTAAATCTAAAGACTTTTCTTAATTGTATACTAATTGCCTAATTAAGCTAGTACTTTCTCTTTATACTACTCTTTCCTACCTAGGTATACTCTTCTACTACTTTTTATAAAAGGTTATATTAATATTAAAGTATTAGTATTAGATTAAGCACCTATAAATAGGTATATCTAGCTACTAATTTATAAGTAATCTACTATTCACGTTAAATAAGTAAAAGGCTTAAATTTATTTACTTTATTATATAAATCGTACTTAATCTTAATAAGTAGACGTAGGAGAGTGTCCCTTCTACTAGGGGGTCTAGAGAGCTAGCTCTCTAGTAAAAAGATAAGTGCCTTATACTATTACTATTAGAACATGTCTAGAAGTTAGATAATACTATAAGAAGGTAAAACTAAGGTTATTTCTACTTTTTAGAGAAGTTAATATTTTTATTAGTTTAACTAGTTTAACTAGTTAAGTATATATTTAAGTATTTTACAAGTATTAGGCACTTTTAAGTAACTATTTAAGTTATATCTATATATAAAAGGGTTTTAAAATACTTCTAGGGTAAATAGGAGAATAAGAGGGTAAGTTACGTAGTAGCGTACTTAGTAGGCTAGGGACCCCTGCTAGCGTTGGCTACAGAATAGCGTAACCTAGTTATATACGTCACTTACGTGACCAGGTTGTCCCGAGGCTTTGCCGAGGCTTCGCTTAATATATATAAATAAAGCTAGAGTATTTATACTCTTTACTTTTCTCTTTAGTTTAGTTTTTCTTAATATTAGATACTATTCTATAAGTACTCTCTTTATATATTTATAAAGAGCTATTATACTAAAACTAAACTCTCTCTCTTTACCTAGGAAGGCTTTTACTAATATCTTAATAATAATATATATATTTACTTATATTAAATCTCTTAAATTTACTATTATTCTCTATAAAGCTAAACCTATTTATATTAAGTAGTAAGGTCTAGCGTTCTTCTATTAGCTACGTCGAGTCCTTTAAAAGTAACCTATTAACCTAAGAACTATTCTACTCTACTTTAGAGTTAGTAGAGCTAATCTCTCTTCTCTCTTCTATTAACGTTATATTCTAATCTAGTTTAAGAACTTAACCTACTAAAACATATATACTAGCTATTACTATACTACTACTACCTCCTCTTATTAAGATAACTACTAGTTCCTTATAGTATAAGATCTCTAAATTACCTTTACTTAGCTCTACTTTATAATAAATCCTTAAAGTAATAACCTTATTAATAAGTAAAGTTTATAAACTTAAAGTAAATACTTTAAATATAGCTAGTACTTCTTATTAATATACCTCTACTTAGCTATAAACTCTTAATATAACTTATTCCTCTTCTATAGTTCTATTATTAAAGAAGATAAGTAGAATAGCTAATTCTTACTAATTTATTATAAAAGATAAATTTACCTATATAACCTAAGAAACTAAAATTATAGTAAAGTTATTTATTAATACTAACTACTTTAAGTTTAAGAAAGTAAGAATAAATTTAATCTACTACTATACTTTTAGAAGAGCTTAAAACTATATTTACTTAAGATATAAGTTTAATATTATAGATTAGTTTAGTAGCTATAAAAAGATATTAACTTATCTCTAGAATATTACTATTAGCTCTTATATATACTAAGAAGCTTATATCTAATATTAAGACTTTATTATATTAAAAGAAGAAACTTTTAATAACTTCTATACTAAGTTTTAATAAATTATAGATAAAGCTAAAGTTTTTTAATAAGACTAAGTAGAAGACTTATAAAGTAAGTTAACTCTTATATTATACTAATCTCTTATTATTACTAAGTTCTAAGCTAAAAGAGATATAAACTCCTTTTATAATCTTATAAGTAGTATTAATAATAACTTTTAAAATCTTACTTTTTAAAGAGTATAAGTAACGAACTTTCCTTCTATCTTAAACTAGTATATACCTACTTCTATACCTACTAGCTCTTCTTCCTCTATAGCCCCTTTTATCTCTCTTAGACGCCTTAATACCTCTACTATAAATAACTACTTAACCCTAGAACTATTAGATAAGTACTTTAACTATAATAAGCCTAGTTATTATATTAAAGGTTATCTAAAGCTAAGAATATATAAGGTTAACCTTAAAAAGCTTAAAGGAGAAGATACTAGCTTAGAGTTAGGAAACGAAGAAGCTTAAGAGAAGACTCTTTTTTAAGTAAATATAAGATTAATCTTTCTAAGATTAATCTATAGTTATTAATTAGTAGGAAAGCGTTTACTTTACCTAGTATAATAACTATTAATAGATTTAGTATATAAACTACTACTCTTAGTAACCTTAAAGTAAATACCTTTTCTTTTATAAATATATAACTTAGTTATAACCTTATAAAGTTCTATAGTTTAAAGACTAAAAGACTTTCTACTCTTATTAAGATTTATAGATATAATAGAGAAATTAGAAGTAAAGCTATATACTATCTTCTTTTAAATTATATCTTAAATAGTTAAAAATTCTTTAATATACTATTTATTCTCTTAGACTTAGGTTTATATAATATTATCTTAGGCTAGAGGTTCTTTAAGTACTTTTATATTAATATTAATATAACTTATTAAAAACTACTCTAGTCTAAGAACCTTAAGCTTTACTTCTTTACTTAATAGCTAACTCCTCTCTCTTAAGACACTATATAACTAAAAGACTCTATACTCTCTTATTAAGATAAATCTAATACTTATAACTAAGCTATAAAAATAGATAAATAGTACTAATAAGGTAAAAGACTCTTAGAGCTTATAGATTACCTTAAAATTAATACTATAACTTTAACTAGTTATACTCTAACTATATATAGTAGAGGAGGCTATAAGTTCTTAATATAAGTATAATACTAGGTTATAAAGAAAGAACTTAAGAGTATTATAAAGAAGGTACTTACTCTAGTATATTATTAGAAACTCTTTCTCTTAAAAAAGTTAGACTCTATTATTAACATTTTAGCTATTTTAGCTATAAGAATATATTATTACTTACTCTAAAAGAATAGTAAAATGTTTACTATAAGTATATATAAAATTAATACTATTATAGCTAATTAAAAGCTAGATATAGCCTCTAATATCGCTCTTTCTAATAAGTACTAGAACTTTAAAGAAGTATTTTCTAAGGCTATCTTAGACACTCTTCTACTTTACTAAAACTATAACTATAAGATTAATCTTAAAGGTTTAAATACTCTTAGATATTCTCTTTTATATAAGATATTTATAAAAGAGTTAATAGCTATAAAGGAATATATCTTAAAGAATCTCTATAAAGGTTTTATTAAATATAGCTAGTCCTCTTTTACTACTTCTATTCTATTTATAAAGAAAGTAGATAAAAGACTACGTTTCTATATTAACTTCTAAAAACTTAATAATCTTACTTAAAAGAACTACTATCTATTACCTTTAATTAATAAAACACTTATATATATTAGTTAAGCTTATATTTTTACTAAGCTAGACATCTAGTAAGCCTTCTACTATATATAAATAGATCTAGATACTAAGGAATTAATTACTTTTTATATCTATTATAGAATATATAAGTATAAAGTCTTACTATTTAGTCTAATAAATAGCTTATCTACTTACTAGTACTATATAAATAACGTCTTATTTAACTATCTAGATAACTTCTACTCTACTTATTTAAATAATATCCTTATCTACTTATTAAATGTTTTTAAATATAAAAAGTATATATAAAAAGTCTTTTAATATCTTAAAAATACTAGGTTATAAGTTAATATTAAAAAGTATAAGTTTAATATTAAAAAGATAAAATATCTTAAGTTTATTATTAGTACTAATAGTATTAAAGTAGACCTTAAAAAGGTCTTAGTAGTATAGAAATAGTAAGCTCTAAAGATAGTAAAAGGCGTTTAAAGCTTCTTTAGTTTCTATAACTTTTATTAAAGGTTTATCTAGAACTATAACGTAATTATAAAGCGCTTAGTATATCTAATATAGAATAATATATTTTTTAATTTTAATAAAGAGTACTAAGAAGCGTTTAAAGACCTAAAGGTAGTACTTACCTCTATACTAATCCTCTACTACTACTCTTCTAATCTTCCTACTATAATTAAGATAGATACTTTAAATAGAATTATTATTAGAGTATTATAATAATAATAAGCTAATAAAGAAGAGTACCTTATAGCCTATTTTAGTAAGACTATATCTCTAGCTAAGTATAACTATAAAATATATAATAAAGAGCTACTTACTATTATACACTTACTTATAAAATAGAGACTAGAACTATAAAGTACTTATTTAAAGATCTATATTTATACTAATTATAAGGCGCTTAAGTACTTTATAACTACTAAGTAACTTACTACTTATTAAGTAAGATAGGCTAAAGCCTTAGCTAAGTACTATTTTATTATTATATTCTATTTAAGATATAAGAATAGAAAGATAGATACTTTAACTTATAAAGTAAATAAGATATACTTATAGAAGGAACTTAAAAAGTAGTACTAGACCTATATACTCTTAATAAAGGAATAAGTTAATATAGAAGTACTTAAAGACCTAGAGGTTGAAATAAGCTTAATTATACTAGCTCTAGTTAATAAAGACTACTTCTAAGAATTATTTATACTTTTAGAATAAATCTACTAAGTAAATAAGAATACTATAATACTTTAAACTATATAAGTATAAGCTAAAACTAATACTAATTCCTTATATACCTTAGAAGAAGGCCTTTTACTTTACTAAGACTACTTAGTAGTACTAGATATAGATATACTAAGAATAGACCTAATTTATAAGGCTTATAATTAAATACTTTTAGCTTACTTAGAAAGGGATAAGACCTACTAGATTCTACGTTTAAGATATATCTAGTAAAATATAAAAGCTAATATTATAAGATATATATAAAACTACTATAAATATAGAAGAGTAGACATTTCTTAAGATAAAATACCTAGCTATCTATACCTACTCTTAGTACTACTATATATATAGTAATATATAGCTATAGATTTTAAGTCCTTTCTAGTTAATAAATATAGTTATAATAACGTATTTATAATAATAGACTACTTATTTAAGTAGTTTATTTTAATACTCTATTATAAGAATATTACTTCTAAATAGATAGTAAGGTTATATATTAAACACGTTCTATAATATTATAAGATTCTAAAAAGTATAATATTAGATAAGAGCTCTTACTTTATTACTACGTTTTAGAGAGAGTTTACTTAAATCCTAGGTATTTAGCTTTAACTCTCTACTATAAACTATACTTAAACTAATAGCTAGACTAAGATTATAAATTAATATCTTAATTAGTACTTATAACTATATATTAATTATTATTATACTAATTAGTCTAAGATTCTTCTAATAATAGACTATATATAGTTAGTACTATCTTATAGTACTATTAGAATATCGTCTTTTAAGTTATAAAAAGGATATATACTAAGAACCTCGTTTAACTAGTAAATACTAGAACTAGCTAATATAAAAGAATAGCTATTATAAGAAGAGGCTATAGTAGTAGTAAAGACGATCTAAGAGGTCTTAGACGTTAGCTAAGTAAATATATTAAAAGCTTAATAGAAGAAGGAATAAGACGTAAATAAATATAAATAAGATATTGATTTTAGAGTAGGAGATATAGTCTTTATTATAATAAAGGACTAGGTAACTTAATAACTAAGCTAAAAGCTAGACTACTAGATAACTAGCTCTTTTAAGATTCTTAAGAAAGTAGGTTCTACTTTTTAATTATAACTACTAGCTTCTATTAAAGTCTACTCTATCTTTGCTCTTAAGAAGTTATATAAGGCTATAGACGATCTCTTACTAAGATAGGTAGTTATACTACTCTTACTAATTATTATAAATAAAGAAGAGGAATAAGAGGTTAAAGAAATACTAGCTAGTAAGAAGAGATAGTAGTCTCTCTATTACTAAATTAAGTAGAAAGGTTATAATAAAGACCTTAATTAGTATCTAGCTTAATAACTAATATATATACTATAACTAGTAGAGAAGTTCTATTTAGAGAAGCTAAAGATAGCTAGTCTCTTAGAAGCTCTTCTACTATAGAAAGTAGTATATAAGGCTAAGAGAGAGGATTATAGTAAGCTAGAGGTTAATACTTCTATATTAAAGAAGGATAAAGCTACTTAGTTATAAGAGGCCTATTTAATAGAGGAGTAGTATAATAGTCCTAGTTATATATATTACTTACGTAACTAGGTTATTCTAAGGCTTTACTAAGGCTTTACTTAATATATATAAATAAAGCTAGAGTATCTATACTCTTCGCTTTTCTCTTTAGTTTAGTTTTTCTTAATATTAGATACTATTCTATAAGTACTCTCTTTGTGTATTTATAGAGAGCTATTATAATAAGCTAGTATAGAATAAAAGTAAAGGTATTAAAATTAAAAGCTTATAAGTATATAGTATAAAAGCGAATAGTAGTACTTATTATATAGACTTTACTTCTAAACTAGACGTAAGCGCTATTACTATTATAGCTAGATCTATAATATACTTAGAGCTACTTTAAGCTTAACTTTTTAAAGAAATAATAGTAAATAGTTTAACTTCTAATACTCTACTAAGAGAAGCTATCTAGTCTCTATATCTCTAATAGCTATTAATAGTCTAAAAAGATATTCTAGAAGAGTATAATTATATATAGCTTAGATAGAAGAAATTATATACTTCTTAGAACTTAAAGAAAAGATTAATAATAGTTAAAAGTTTATTAAATAAAGTTAATCTACTAAGAATCTAATTATAATACTATCTTTATATTAGAATCTATAAAAGTAAATATATAAAGAGATAGAGTAGTAGAGTATAGTAAAAATATAAGACCTTAGATATAGCACTTTAGATAATATATTAGAAACTAAATTAATTAATATAAAAATACTTAAAAAAAAAACTCTAAGAAGAATACTATATAAGAAGTTACTAGAAGACTTATATTAAATAATATATCTTAAGAATAGAATAAAATACTCTATAATAGAAGAGATCTTAGATATAATAATAGAGTATATATAGTATATATCTCTTAGTAGAGTAATCTCTAAGATCGTATATAAATTAGCTCTAAAGAGAAGACTTTTATTAATTAGTTTTATAATATATATAATAGAACATATAAATATCTTAGCTAAAATAGTAGATAGAAGAGTATTACTAAAAACCTTTTAGAATAAGATAATAGAACTATATACTATTTTTATAGCTAGAAAGTTATTATAACGTCTATTATATAAAATAGTTATAACTAGCTATTACTTTGAATAGATAGATAAAGAATAAAAACTTTATACTATTATATATCTAGATAGACTACTTAGTAGTAAAAGCTATTTAGAATAAAATAGTATTATTATAATATACTTTTAGAATAGATAAATATCTAAGAGTATCTATAATAAATAAAATCAAAAGAACTTATAATAATTAGTCTTTTTAAAGAACTAGAAACTAAAAGAAAGTAAGATATATTATATAGACTTTTAGTTTAAATAATATAGAAGTACTATCTTATATACTTCTACTAAAAACTAATAAAGCTCTAGAATATTAATATAGCTATAGAACTCTATATATACTATAGCTATAACTATATTATAATAGATAGAGTAAAGTATACTAATATCTTATACTAAAATAAGTAAGATTATAATAAAGCTTTTAAGAATATCTAAAATAAAGACTTAAGAAAGATTAAACTTAAAAGAGAACTACTATACTTATTAAACTAGAAAATAACTCTTTAAATAGCTATATAAAGAGACTTAGTAGCTCTAGTATCTATAATTAACCTTCGTATATAATAACGAATTTGAAATAGTTTAAAAAGTCTATTTTATAATATATAAGACATAACTAAATAAGAAGAGGCTTTTACAACTCTAGTAATAAAATAGAATACTTATATTACTTATATTACTATCTATACTAATAGATAATAGACATAGGTTTCTTAATAAAAAAAGAGAGATTATTATCTAACTATGAGAATCACGTAGAGTACTACGTACTACGTAATAAGATATAAGAATCTTAAATAAGAGGCTAACTAGCTCGTAGGCTTCTAACTAAGTAACTCGGCTAGAGGTCCGTTTCTCTAGTTCGTTATATAATAGCTATATCTATTATACTAACTATTTAAAACTTTTCTATAGAAGAGTAATACTTAAAGTATAAGAGTTTAATTCCTTTAATAATACTCTTAGCTAGTAATAAAGCTAAAAAGAATAAGATAAGTATGAGATAAGTAGCTTTATAACCTTGTATCTTAAAACAGACTACTTAAATAAGTAGAGCTCTAGTATATAATTCTCTTCTATTCTAAATAAATAAAAACAACAACCTCGTATCTTCCTATCTATATTATGAATATAAAATATACAAAAAATCTTGAATTATACTGAGACCAAGGTTTCTGTTTATATTCATAGGTATAGAAGCTAGCTTATCCTTCTCTAGATCTAAGATGTTAGTCTACGATACCTAAGCTATATGCCAAAGGCGCAGAAAAGAATATATATCATATTACATTACTAGCATCAAGAGCTTGAGATCAAATAAAATACAAGTACTATTGGAGAATAACAAAACTATCACCACCCATCCTCGCTCTCCTCGCTCTCGCTGCTCCAGCTTGGTCCAAAGCGGACCGCAGGGACCTGTGTACCACTCTCTGTTTCGCTGTCTGAGACGTATTCCCCTACCTGTCTCAAAACCCCATTCTTTCTAGTCTCCCGGTGTAGCTCGTCTTGAATATCTACGATGCGACTTGGGTGATACTGATGCTTGAAACGTTTGATTTCACTGATCGGTACGTTGAAAATCATCTCCCTTTCAAGCCGTTCGAAATAATCATGGTCGTCGATATCATCCTCTACTTCCCTGTACTCCTCCTCCTCCTCTAACATCGCTTCGCGCGCCTCTTCTTCATCGTGGAGGTCTACATCCCTACCATACACCCTACGTTGAACGACTTTGATCTCCGGCTTGACCCAACCTGAAAACTGGGCCTTGTTCAAACAATCAACGGCGTAGGTCATTATTCGTTCTGCGCGAGCTCCATTGTAGGAGTTTGGATTTGGTTCGAGAAATCCTGGGTCTTTGGGAGAGACGGAGTCAAAAAACTCTAGCTCCTCCTCTTCGCCCCCATCTTCCAAATCATTGAAGGGGTAAAATGCGATAGTCAAGGTGCTCAAACATGAGAATTCAGTCCAAACCTCGGGTGGCAAAGCCCCGAAAATTTTCTGATCGACAATTATGTGCCGTATCGATCTAACAGGCTCTAAGTGCATGGACATCTGGGTCGGCAGGGTGCGAGTGGTGTTGTGTTTGATTAAAATGTCAATGAGTAACTTGAAGTGTGTCCAAAGGCTTGCATGGCCGAAATAATAAGAATCGTAGAGGGTGTTGAGATATCTGGGGCCTGCAAAGCTAACCCTGGAACTGAAGAGGGAAAAAACCTTTAGAGCTTCGCCTCGAGACTCATGACAAGCATGCAAAACGGAAGGAAGGCGTTGCATTCGCCGGTAGTCTGGATCATAGTGATATCCATCATTTCTCCTTCCAAATGGAACATGAATGCGTGGTTCCTCGACACGAGAAGCGAACGACCATATTCTGAATCTCAATTCCATAGGCAGTTCGTCGAACTTGTCAAAGGCATATGGAGGCACGATCAGTTTACGAGTTTGCTCCACGCCATGAGACTGTCGGCTGAATTAGATCATGACATAAGAAGACACGTCAAATGGGAAATATTACCTGGATTTGCCATCCAAAAGCTGTCAGAATACCGTCATGTAGTGCTTCTTCCGAATCCGAGAACTCCTTTTGCATGGTACGGAGTCTCTCGTGGTATGCTTTAACTCTCTGCTCTCTTGCAACGTTGAATCTATCCTGGGACTGGTATAAAGCAATCTCTTCTCTCTCTTCCTCCTCTTCCATCGCTTTTCTTGCTTGGTCTGCATTCCTTGGATGACTGCCACGGGCTCGACGGGTCATGAACCTGCTCCAAAACTGGCCAAAGGTAAAACTGGCTGGTTGCAGTTCTGCCAGTGGCTGACCGGAAATTGTGGATTCGACGTCCATTTTGCTCGCAGTAGATGTATTGGATGAGTTGTATGGGATCACGCTGATGTTAATGTTGTACGAGTGCGTTCGAGGTTGATGGTTTGGAGAGGACTTGACCTCCCACGGAGTACTTTTAAAACCGCGGACCGGGATCCACTTAAACGCAATTATACACTACGAGTACCATCTCTTCACCCTCCATTTCTATAATTCGTCTAGCTCCATTCCTACCAGCAGGCAATTCCACAACTCGATCAACTGCTGAGAATTGATCATTTCTGTGACTTGATTCACCGCCAACAGCTCATGTGCGTGTTCCCCGCCTTCCTGTTATTTCCGAACGACGGTGATCCGCCGATGCCTCGATAGTCTATATTTGCTTTACGTAAAGCAATACGTATTGAACTCAGAGTTAGCTTTATACTATAATTTAGTATAATAACGCCTCTTACTCCAATATATAGTAGTATTATACTAAGAATACTAAGGCCTAATAAGAAGCTCTTACTTACTAGTATATTAGAATTTCTTATACTTCGTAACTTCTTCTTTCTCTTCTAAACTACTATAAAGATGCTTAAAAGTTACTTATATATATTATAGATTATTATCTAGAGCTAGTATGTAGATAGTAGAGAGTATATTTATATATAATAGAACTCTTATAAGAGTAAATTCTATTCTATTAAAGATACTAGTATATAAGATTAATAAGACTTTAATATATTTACTATTACTTAAGTATATCTACTAATATTTTTCTAAAAAGAATTAGTTTTACTTAAAAAAGTAAATTTATATTAAGAGATTATAAATATATAAAATAGAATAAAAACAATAAATAAAGCTTATAATATTACTAATTTAATAAATTATATATAATTAAATAAAATACTTAAAAAGTTAATTTAAAGCTTAAAACGCTTAAATCTAAAGACTTTCCTTAATTATATACTAATTACTTAACTAAGCTAGTTCTTTCTTTTTACTTCTAGTATAGTTTCTTCTCTTATTATCTTCTTCTATTAGTTTTTATAAACTATTATATTAAAGTTTTTAGTAATTTACTTAGTAACTTTAGCTTATACTTCTACTTCTTTTAGTAATTAATTTAGTTATATTCTCTTAATTAGAATATTATAATATATATTTAAAGAAGTTATATTATTATTATTATTCTTATACTACGTAGGCTGTAGGCTAAGCTCTAAGAGTAAGTAGTATATCTTCTATTCTAGTTTATATAGCCTTTTAGCTTATTCTTCTTTATTTCTTAAGCTTCTTTATAAGTATAATTCTCCTTTTCTTTAGTTCCTACTACTATCTATTTAAAGCTTATCTCTCTAACTTAGTAATATAGTAGAAGAGTATAATAGATTAGTATATTTAACCTACTAAGGTATATATTAGTAGTATAAGAGGTATATTTACCTTTAGAATTATTAGAGCCGAGGTCTTACCTTCTAGTATACCTTAGCTTTCTCCTCCTATTCCTCTCTTTCTTTTACCTCTTCCTTACTCTTCTCTCTCTTCTTAAGTAATTCTAGTACTAGCTTATACTCTTAGAGTCTCTCTAGCTTAAGTAGCTAAGTAGTTACTTTTAGTACTAGTTTCTTATCTACTAGTACCTCTCTTAGCTCTTATAAATCCCTAATCCTCTTCTCTAAAGCTCTTATAAGCATGTCTCTTTCTTATAGAATATCTTAGTAAAATAGGACTAGGTGTTCTACTATCTCTTTACTATTTATATAAATATACTATAATATAACCTAGTTTAGTACCCTTCTTATAAAGAGGAAGGCGTTTAGTCCTATTACCCCTATTTATACCTAGATAAGTAGTAAGCTCTTTGCCTTAGTAAGCCTCTTATAGACTTTTTATAGCTCTTACTTATCTAAGTCTACTTTATCTAACGCTTTTATATATTATATTAGGTTTCTCTCTTAAGTTCTTCTTCTTTAAGTCTCTAAACAGTTCTTCTATTTTATAAGCATAGTATTATACTTAAATCTCGCTCCTTCTACTCTCTACTCCCTTTTCTACTTCTACCTTACTTTCTATAAGTATAGTATTACCTTCCTTACCTTTATTAGTCTACCTCTTCTTCTCCTCTTTAACTACGTTACTATATATCTATAGGTATTCTAGATTAGTTCTTCTAGCTTAGACTTTTAGAACTTTCTTTTAAAAGTAGCTACCTATAAGTTAAGATATAAGTCGATTAATATATAGTCTACTTTAACTTCTAGGTTCTAAACTAGAGTAGCTTTATATACTTCTATTACTACTTATAAGTATCTTAATTATTATATAGAGAAGCTCCTTACTATTCCCTTTATATTCCCTTCTTTTAGTATAGTATAGTACTATATTAACGTCCTATATACTATTATACTCCTTATTACTACTATATATATCTACCTTACTTAGTAGTAGTCTACTCTTTATATTTTTCTAGTAAGCCTTATAAGTATAAAGGTCTATATTATAAGCTTCTTCTAGACTCTTTCTTAGTATACCTTCTAGTTTAGTTTCTTATTAAGCTCTACTCTTAGAAATCTTATATATTTAACTAGTATAAGTCTTATCTCCTTAAACTAGACCGTCTCTCTCTATAATACTCTCGTTCTTATAAAGTATATAAGTACTATCTTCTCTAAGCTAAAAGCTATCTCTTACTTATTTACTTACTTATTATATACTCTCTAAGCTATCTTAAGTATCTTATAGTTTACTATTATACTTTTTAATATTATAAATAGATTTATATTATCTATAAAGCTTATTATAATAAGCTTATTAATTCTTACTAAGTCTTTATATAATATTAAAGTAAAGAGGATAAATAGTATTAGTAATAGTACTAATTTTTATAAGATATCTTATTTAAGATCTCTTTTATCTATTAATTATCTATTAAAGAATAGTATAGCTCTTTATCTAAAGAGAAAGCTCTCTATCTATATTACTACCTACTATAAAACCTTCTTCTCTTTTAATATATAAAGTAGTTATATATAGTCTACTTAGTTAAAAGCTCTTACTATATCTAGTTAGGCTAGAGATATATAGCTCTTATTTTCCTATATTATATATATACTCTCTATTACTATTCTAATTACTAGCTCTATATTTTAGTACTTCTAGTTACTTATTTATAGCTCTAGTAGTATTACTATTTCCTTTATAAGCTATATAAGCCTTTATACTATTACTTTTTTAAGAATCTTATCTATAGTTAAGAGTAGTACTATTAGCTAGTAAGCTCTTATCTTACTCTACTCCTTAGTTATTTTACCTAGTTTTCTTAGTACTACTACCTTTATATAGTAGAAGTAAGATAAGAAGTGTTATAAGTAGAAGCTTACTTCTACTATTATAGTAAGTACTTTATAAAGTAGTTTATTATAAGCTTTTAAAAAGCTATTTACTAGTATATTAAATCCTAGTACTTTCTATAGTACTAATCTTATAGCTATTTTAATATACTTCTTAGTTATATATTAGCTTACTAAGTACCTCTTAGAGAAGCTCTTAGTATTCTAGTCCTTATTAAGAACGCTTAAGTAGTTAGCTATTAACTCTAGAAAGAACTTTTCTATAAGAATATAAGCCTTTTTCTAGTAGGTCTTGCCTTTTATTTTATTAAGTAATATAAGTATTAGTAGTATTAGTACTTCTAGTCTTATATATCTTTTAAGATATATCTACTTTTTAAGTATCTAGAGTTTCCTTTTATCTTTTACTACCTTTACTAGTACCTCTCTTTAGCTCTTTATCTTTACTTTTCTACTTACTATTTAGAGTTCTTAAAAAGTGTTATCTAGCTACTATTTTAAGCTTCTTATTTAATACTTCTTCTAAGTCCTTTTATATCTTCTTATCTTTCTTAATACTTCTTTAACTTTTATATTCTACTAAGGCTATACTCTCTCTTTATCTAGCTTTTAAAGTAGTATTAAGGCCTTTACTATCTTTTAAAAGTCTTCTATAAGTCTTTATACTACTTTCTTAAGTTCTTATATATTTTAGATTATAAGTGTTTCTAAGTAAGAGGCTTCTACTTTAACTAGGATCTTATCTATTAGTCTTTAGCTAAATCTAGGTACCTATAGTACCTTTTCTCCTTCTTCTACTTTTATTATAAGAAGTTAAGCTATATAGTCTAATCCTAGTAGGTCTAGAGACCTTTACTAGGTTACTATGTTCTTAGTAGAGAAGGTAAGGTTAATTATAGAGTTATAAGAGCTCTCTCTTCTCTATATAGCTTTACTATAAGGTATATCTCTCTCTAGTACTTATAGTATAGCGAGTTTAAGAATAAGGTCTACGTTCTTATTATATCTCTTATATATATCTTATAAGAGGTAGTAAGTATTTAAGTTACTTATTATAAATACTCTTCTTAGTCTTACTTACTAGAGTATATTCTTAATTAGTATCTACTCTATTTATAAGTTATAAACTAAGTAGACTATTATCTTATCTACTCTCTCTTTTATTATTATACTTACCTAGTTCTTATTTATAATATACGTCTAGCTTACTTTTAGATATCTTTTATATATAAAGAGTACTACTACTCTATTTAACTAGATTATATTATATCTTAAGCTTAAGAAGTAGCTAGAAGAGTCTCTTATGCTATTCTACGCTAGTTCTTAAATTACTAATATATTATATTCCTCTTTATAATTTAAAACTATATTAAGAGCTTCTAGTATCTTTCTTATATTCTAGTATAGTACTATTATACTTATAGTAGTCTTATAAGTAGAGTTTAAGTTACTTTTATTTCTTCCTATTTAGATCTCTTATTATACTAAGAGAGCTTCTTAGCCTCTCTAAGAACTAGGTTAGGTTATTACTATTTATATATCCTACTTTATTTATATCTATTAGCCTCTTTAATATAGATCTCTATCTCTACCTCTTCTTTAAGCTTTATAAGCTCTCTTTTTAGCTAAAAGTAAATAAGTAAGGTATTCTTATCTTACTCTTCTTTAAAAGTCTTTATAAGTTTATAAACATAGTTATCTTATTAAGATATTATTCTCTTACTTACTTATAGTATTACTCCTTTATATAACACTTCTTTATAAATACTAGGTATCCTCTTTTATAATTCCTATACTTTACTAGGTATTCTCTTAAGTCTTTCTTACTAGAGTACTCTTCCTTACTCTCTTTATACCTCTTATATATATACTAGGCGTACCTCTTATCTTATTTATAAAAGCGTATTATATACTCTTACTTTTAGTACTTATAATACTTCTATACTACTACCTCTAAAGTATATCTTTTATATAAGAAGTATTATACCTCTTATAGTATTCTCTTTATATATAGCCTCTTTACTTCCTCTATTATTACTACTTTAAAGATATAGTTCCTTTAAACTAGTCTCTTCTATCTCTAACACTTTTTACGTCTATTTCCTTATTATATAATTTTTAGTATTCTTATACTAGAAGCTTAAGAGATACTTTATAGTATACTCTTTATCTTATTCTTAAGTATATTTATTAAAGCTCTTTTTATAAGCACTACTAGCGTTTTTACTACTACTACTATTCCTTATCTAATTACCTTCTTTACCTAGCTATTATCTTATATATATCTTACTTACTTCTCTTCTTTAAACCTTATAATAATATGCTTACTTTAGAGCTTTTAAGCTACTATTACTCCTACTTTATATTCGTCTATATTTATAGCTCTAATTACCTCTTTTAGTAATAGCTTATCTTTCTCTTTATCTATTCTTATTACTTAGATTATAATCTCTCTAATATATTTAGCTAGTATTATATATTCCCTTTATAGTATAGTTACTACCTCTCCTTATAGTCTCCTAGTTTTAGCTCTCTCTACCTACGTTAGACTATACTCCTTTATTCCTCTTATTCTCTTAACTATAATAGTAAGCTCCTCTTATAAGATTCTATATATAATTATATTATCCCCTCTCTTCTTAGTTCTCTTATACTTAAGCACTTTTCCTACTACTTTAATAATTACTTTAATACTCTTCTCCTCTATTACTAAGTTAAGTATTATTTAGATTAAGCTCTTCTCTATTATATTTATATAGTCTAATACTCTTTTTTATTCTCTTATACTCTACTCTCTTTAGTTTATTATACTATCTTCGTTAGTTACTAGTACTTTAAAGAGGGGAATAGAAGCTCTTTATAAGCCTTTCTTTTTCCTACTACTACTACTACTAGAATTATTTAGTATAATTATAAAGTGCTTTAGTCTCTTTCTAGACTATCTAACAGTCGTCTAAACGTATTTCAAGGCTTTTAAGGTTACTTTATTAATTCTGAAAAAGTTTTTTTAAAGAAGTTATAATAGTAGTATTAAAGATATTAAACTAAGAGAATATATTAATAATTACTTTAAAATACTTAAAGTTAGATTAAATAAAGTTATTATAACTTTAGCTAATAGTACTTATATATTATATATACTAAGCTTTATATATACTAAGTATACTTAATTCTATAGAAATCTCTTATTACTTTTCTCTAATCTACTTTTTAATAGAGTATTATTAGATTATATTTATTTATTATTATAATTCTTTAATACTCTTTAATAGTATTAGTTTGTTTTATAACTATAGAATACTATAGCTTTTATAAAAGTATTTCTAATAAATACTCTCTCTTCTTACTATAAAAGAGAACTTTATCTATCTTTTTTTACTATTTATATATACTAATTTAAGTATATTTAGAAGTAATCTAAAACTTAAGAATATTATTAGTATAAGCTTAGTATAAACGTTAGAAAATAGTATATCTCTTAGTATTTTTAAAGATATTAGTATATTAATCTTATTTAATCTTAGTAGTTTTAATATTATTAATCTCTAGTAAAATAATATTCTTATATAATATAGACTTATATAATAAGTTCTATTACTAAAAGATTTTATAATTATAATTATTTTAAGAGCTAAATTTAAGACTCTTAAAAGCTAATTATTAAGCTTTTATATAGAAGTAGTTTATAATAAGCTATCTTAGTATTTATTAAATTATTTTAAAGAATATTTTATACTAATTTTAAAAATAGCTTTAACTATAAGTATTAGTTACTAAATACGTTATATACTACCTTTTAGTTTTTTTTCTTTAAATTAGTTACTTCTTTCTTATATATTTAAATAATATATATAAGCTTATATCTTAAATCTTAGTTTTTATAGAAAAGAAGTACTCTTTTAAGTTTATAATACTATTCTTTATTTAGATTAGTAGTAAGAGTTTATATAAGAAAGACTTAGCTTTTTCTATTAAATAACTAGCTTACTTTTTACTTTTATTCTTCTACTTCTTTATTATATACTTCTTAATATTCTAGGTATTATTCTTACTTTATATATATATATATATATATATCTATTTAATATAGTATTAAAAGTAGTCTATATTAATTTATTATAATCTACTTTAGTATAATAATAGTATAGTCTACTTTTAAAGTATCTAATAGCTTATATAAGCTTATAGTCTTTAAATTATAATTAATTATTTAGCTAAAGTATTACTTTTAAGATATCTTAAACTACTAGACTAAGAATATAAGCTAAATAAGCGCTATCTTTATTAAAATTAGAGTCTATATAATAGTACGAAATATATACTACTATAGAAGAGGTATATAAAAGTGCGTTTAGCAGAATAATATACGTAGATACTAGGCTCTAATATAGAAGAAAAGGCTAAACTAGCCTTTTCTAACTCTAGAAGAGTAGACAGCTATATATAAGAGGTTTAGACGAAATAAAAGAGGTCTAAAACCGAATAATAATATATATTAGCTAATTTAAAAGCCTAAACTCTACGAAGTACGTCTAAAAGTCTAGATAGATATATAGATATACGTAATCTTCCTAAATTAGATAATATAAAACAATAACTACTAAAAGCTAAATATATAGCCGAATCTATAGCTAAACTTTATATATAGTAGATACTCCTAGCTATCTAGAATAGCCTAGATAAGAGGCTATTATAGTCTTTTATAATAGTATATATAGTAAAAGTAGTTATAAGAGTATTATTAAGAGAAGTACTATTATAACGACACGAAATATATATAACTATAGAAGAGATATAAAAGAGTATATTTAATAAAATAATATATATAGATACTAGATACTAATATAGAAGAAAAGAGTAAATTAGCCTTCTCTTATCTTAAATAAAAGTATCTATATATAAGAGATTAGATACTACTAAGGTCTAATAATAATAAGAACCGAGTTCTATCTAATTTTGCTAATACTAAATAGTAAGAGCTAAAAAGCTAAATATATAATATCTAAAACTTAATCTCTTTTATATATAAATAGTAGATATTAATATCTTTAGTATCTTTAGTTATATAAGTATTAGTAATTTATACTCTTAGCGTATAGATATTAGCGATTTTATAAATACTAGTAATTTATAATAGCTAGCTATTATAGCTATCTCTAGTAATACTAGAGAAGATAACGATTTAGTAAATATTATATATATATATAATTACTTATTTAGTAATCTCTTCTTTTATTTTAAAGTCTTTTAAAGTCTTTTTAAAGACTTAGAATATATAATTAGATATATAAAAACTAACTTAATATTCTTTAAAAGATCTTAAAGCTAGAAGATAAGTATTAGACTTAAAGTCTTAATTTATTAAGTATTTAAATAAGTTTTTAAAAGACTAATAAAAGTAAGTAAATAGCTTTATATATACTAATCTAAGTATTTAAAGTAAGACTAAATAAGCTTTAGACTAGTAGCTAATCTCTAAGTTGCTTTTTAATAGCTTCTTCTCTACTTAAATTTAAAGAAATAAGCTTATTTATAAGCTTAGATTTATATATCTTTAAGCTATCTCTAATTAAAGCTATTAGTTTTTTAAAGTAAAGTAAGTAATAAGATATCTTACTTACTCTTATAAATACTCTATAAGCTTTTTAAAAGAAAGAGAAAAAATAGTTTTAAAGCTTATTTTATTCTTAATAATAAAGTTTATTATAAGTTTTTTAAAAGTTTCTTTTTTAAAATTAGAACTTTTAAGTCTTTTAAAGACTCTTTAACGTTTAAAGATATTCTTTATAGTATTTAAAAAGTTTTAGCTAGACTATAAGCTACTTTTAAAGTCTATATATATATTATGATATAAGACGAAGAACTACTTATTTATATCTAAATTCTCTAGAATAAACTTAATATCTACTGTTTTATAAGAGTTAAAATAGTACTTTATATAGTTACTTATAAAATAATTAATAGACTAACTAGTTTAAGTTCTACTATATATAATTAGTTATATTAAATATATAAAATAAGAAAGAATACTAACTAATAGCTTACTTAAAAGAGTCTATAGTAATAGTATAAGACTTAAACTAATCTTCTTAAAAAGTTCTTTTTAAAAGAGAATTAGTTATTTATTAAGTTTAAATATATAGTCTAAGCTATTTTAAGTATAAGTAATATAAATAGTATAGTTAAAAGCTAGTTTTATAGCTTATTTACTATATAAAGAACTGGTTTTATATATAAAAGACAATAGTAAGTATTTAAGCTAATTTTTAAAAGTAATTCCTTTAAAGAAAAAAAGAGAGAAATTAGTTATAAATCTTATCTTATATACTTTCGAGTTATATTCTAGTAACTTCTATAGATTATTAATTAAAGAGAAGCTTTATAAGCTAAACTAGATTTCTACTAGATTTCTAATAGATTTTAAATTTAATTTATAAGCTTAACTATTAATTAGAATATTCTATAATTTAAATAGAAATTCTATAGTTTCTAAGTAATTATAAGACTTATAAGTTTTAATATTACTAATATTACTAAATATATATATATTATATATATATTATTATTATTCTATAATTAATATCTAATTTATTAAAGCTAATAATAAAAATATTATATAGTAAAATAAGAAGGAGATCTCGCTTAAGCTCTTAATAGCTCTACTAGAGACAGTTATAACTTTATACGTATAGACTAAAATTTAATTTAAGAGTTTTACTTATATTTACTCTCTTTATAGCTTAATAACTTAGTATATATATACTATACTATAATATAGTAATAATAGTAGACGTAGAGCTTTATAAGAAGAATATATCTCTAACTAAGCTTTTAGTTATAACTTTTAACTTAAACTTATAATTTTAAAGACTAATATTTTACTAATAAATCCTTTAAGAGATATTTTTAATATATACTAGAAATTACTCTACTATAGAAAAAAGCTAAAGAACTTTAGTTAAGTAAGTATCTATACTTAGTTTTAAATAAGTTTATAATAGCGTTATTCTATAATTAGTAGAAGAGGTTAGAGATTTTTAGTATATTTTCTACTAATTCTAGCTTATATATACGAAGTAATAACTACCTCTAGTAGATCTAGAACGCTACTTCGACGCTACTCTAAGCCTTAGCCTAGCCTAGCTTAATATAGCCTAAATACTTAGAGTACTACTTAGAGTTACTTAGAGTAGTATAAGTAGAGTAGATAAGTAGTTACTACTCTACTCTACTCTACTCTACTTATTTCTTATACTAGAAGTTAGAGACTATTTCAAATATTTAGACAAGAGCTAATCTATATTATTCTAGCCTTTCTATATAAGCCTTTCTAATCCCGTCTCTAATTTAAGACTATTCTATCTTCTTATATTCTAATATATTACTTCTCTCTTCTATTTCTAATCTTCTCCGAGATTTAATCCGCTTATCTAATCCTATTCTAGAGTATTAGACCTACTACTTCTCGCTTTAGATATACTAGCTTATAAAATAATATATCTAGTGTTTTAGTAGTTTTAGTAGAATTATTGTTTTTAATACTTCTATAATTAGTCTATAATATTAGTACTTTTACCTAGCTTTTGCCTTTCCTCTTCTATTCTTAGCTTATTCTTTTCTCTTCTAGCTTCTCTTTTTTACTTTCCTAGCCACTCCTATTCTGATTTAGTAACTATCCTGCCTAATCGAGCCTAGCCTATAAGTGAAAATAGCCTATCCGCTCCTATCTAAATAGAGGGGGGTATCCTATCCTATCTAGAGCTCTAGGCTGACTTAGGCGGGGAAAGCTAAAACACTGAAAGTACCGAAGACTTTCCTACTGAATTTATTATATCTTAAGACAAGGTTGCGAAGTGGGTCACTCCTGGTTGAGAATTGACAGACTAACGTAGACCCATTGATATATCACAGTTTACAAAGCTCTTCCTATTGTACACCTTTTCTTCCTCGTGACATGTTCCTCCGCAGTCTTCGAGCAGGGGTAGCGCATGAGTGATGGAACCGCTTCTATATCTCACAGGTTCTCTTTAGCCAGCATGTCCGCAATATCTAGGTAAAACGCGATGGCATTGAACCTAGAATCAATTAGCACCCAGAGTATTTCACGGGCAACATTAAACTTACTTCCTCTCAATGCCAACCACCTTCCAAGCCCAGAAGTGAAGTCGGTTCGTCCAATTGATCAAATCCAAATGGCTAACCCCAACTAAAGTTCCCTTGTACGTACCCCACATTGCACTCTCCACGCTTACTAAACCATCATTTGGCCCTTCTTGATCCATTACAATCCCATGTGAATATCGAAATGGACTCAGCATCCCAGGATCAGCCGTGGCACCATAAGAGAAATACCTCACGCTTGGGACATCAGGAGTATGTGGGTTGAATTTCTCCACCATATATTTCCTCGTCAGCTGTTGAAACGCCCCGGTGCCAAGTCCAAAACTCTGGAGCCCATTATATATTCTGGGCAGGTAATTGGGACCAATTTCATTGAGCACAAAATCCGCGAAGGAGGAACCTCGATGTGGTGAAGCGATCGTGGTGAGGGAAAGGACATTGACGTTCTCCGGTTTGAGTTGAGAGATCATGTATCGAGCGTCAAGTCCTCCCATGCTGTGTGCAATGATGTTGACACTTTTTCCATTCGCTTTGGCAGCAATATCTTCGCTCAATTTGGCAGCACGTTCTTCGATGCTAGCAGATGCTGGGACATGGGCGATGATAACCTCTATGCCGTTTGAACGAAGGGCATCCGTGATTCCCCGCCAGTATTGCACGCCTCGAAAGAATTTCCCTCCCAATCGAAGTTCGTCAAACCCGAGTAGGCCGTGTGCGAGGACGATAGGATGTTTAGGCGTTGCTGTGATGGCTTCATTAGTATATGAATAAATGCGGGGATCGTTGTTTGGAGGAGCACCATATTTCTCTCTTAATGCAGCAAAATCGTCTTCAATTGCCCTGCCCAGCTCTCGCATTCTTGGATCACTGCTATCTTCGTTTTCATTCTTATGCGTTGGACTTTGTTCTTTTCTCCTAGGTAAATATATTGAAAATGGTCGTGAGGAATTAGGTGGGAGCTTTGGGATGGAACTCCAGGGGAGGGGTTTGGAATGCGGAGGGAGCCATCTTGTGCGCGTTGTACGAGCTAACAGCAGTGTCATCGCTCTGTCCCATACATTGAGTTTTTGGAAGTTGTCGGGGAGATCTGTAGGGCCATGTTGAGGAAGTTTTGCCTTTGGGAATGCACCTGGGGAAGCTCGTTGGGAAGTCGCGAGTGACGTCTTTCTATGATACCCCCTGCTAGTCTCAGCCACATCAAAGGCTTGGCGTTTGTGGCTGGACATGCAAATGATCCGAGGGGCTTTTGGCTTCCTTCATAAATTACCACCTACGCAGTACCAACACTAATGAGAAGCTCAAGATTATATTCAAGCATAGGCCGGTTTTGAATTTACTCTTCTCTCCTACACTCTATCTTTTATATGCTCCCACACAGTACTTGTCTTCAAACACAACCCCTCTTTCCAAGGCCTGAAATCAACCTTCACAAAACAATAACAATCTATTAATCAATCTCAGTTCCCTCTAAATATCACAAACCCCTCGCTAACTACTGTTACTCTAGAAGAAATATATCTCTAACGCCTCACAACAATGCTACGCCCTCATTCCGCCATGTCCTATTTAACCTCCTCTGCTTCTGTCTGAGGATGACCCTCGAATGGCCACTTCCACTTGGCTGGACTTCCTCGTCGTACATGCTATTCCCGGGTACCTGCTTAATAGCTGGACACATTTTGGTAACGCCAAATGCCATTAGAGCAAACATGATGTATATAGCAACCATATCACAGCGGCTAACCAGACGATTGCGAGATCCGACATCCCAGTCTCTATCTTGGCCCAAAATTCTTTGTACGACCTTAGAACACTCACGGTATTGAGACCGGCCGTAGTGATCAAAACCGCAAATACCAGCAACATTACCGTAGTCAAGGCCGAGAATCCGAGGACGATCATGATGGTGAACTTGATTCCGAAGCAAGCGAGGATCCCAAAGGCAACAACTATGGCAACGTTGAAAATTGCGGCCATGAATATCATTTGCCCTTATCTGACCTTATCCCGGACTCCTGATTTGGCATCCTTAAGAGATTTCGGGATTAGGTTTGAGACTCTATCAACGGTGATGTTGGTCAATTTGATTTTATCAGCGTAGTCGAATTTATAGCTTGAGAAGTCGTTATCCCCAATGTTGTTCGAGGCATAGTTCCAGAGGTAAAAGGAGTGCTTCCCCGAAAGTGCAAGGTCGACTCGGGTAACGTCGCTAGTTTCAGTCAAGTTGATACTGGTGAGGCTGTTGAAGTCCGAATAGAGGATGCTGAGGTCCTTGAGTTTGAACATCCAAACCGGACCCATGAAGTCGTCCGCAATTCCTCCCATTGCAATGATTAGAAGCATGCAAAAAGATCTAAACGCCATGCCGAATGGAATCTAAGTCCGCACAATGAATTTCATCGTTTGCAAATTCATCTTTGCTTCTTGGTTTTCCTCGCTCTCGATGTGGAATTTTCGTGTATGAAGCTTGTTGGGGTGTATCGTTGCTTGGTATCTCATGCGTTGTACTCGAGTGGGACAACTCGGATATTAAAAACAGAATTCAACACCAACCACCAAGTTCATACTTTCCCTTGGATTTTCTCGCTCTTATGGTCCGAGCTGCAACAGGGTAATCTTTCTGACCCAGAAGTCATTTTTGGCTTCGAAGCTTAGACCGTAGAGGGAGCCTGATGGACAAACAAGAGATGACGAGTGGAGAGACTCAAGCAATACGATGGGGATCGATAATTCAAAGGCTGAAGATCATGAAGAATCCAAGGGTTGTTCGGATAGCAAGTGCCGTAGATTTTGAGCAGATCTGTTTCAACACGAAGGAAGTGTTCTAGAATCTCAGCATGTCATTAAGGTTAGTTCGGACTTGGTCCGATACGCAATTTAACCACGGGTTTTCCCAATCCAAAAACACATTAATTGCATCCGAAAGTACCGGTAATATCATGTTGTTCACAAAGTAGCATATCTTAGCAAAATCCAAATGCTTTTATCACAAGCGACAGCAAGTGGCGATTTCAAGGGGATCGCGCCTTGTTCCGAATATCCAATACCCCCTATTTTTATTCTCCAAAACTGTCGTTTCGCTTTCCAGCCCTATGAGAATTCACTAGGCCGAAACATCATTGCTAGCGTCCAAATCTACCTGACGATTGGTGCGATTCTTGGCTATGGGTCTATGGCTGGGTATCGGACTGGTACCAAATAAGCATGGTCTGGCATTTGCTTGGAGATTGACCGGGTCTTAGGTGTTGTTTCTTTACCAAATTTGCTAGGCTCTGAGACCGTTCTGCAGCTCTATTGGTGAGTT
Source organism: Hymenoscyphus infarciens (assembly GCA_001414345.1). Taxonomy (NCBI): domain Eukaryota; kingdom Fungi; phylum Ascomycota; class Leotiomycetes; order Helotiales; family Helotiaceae; genus Hymenoscyphus; species Hymenoscyphus infarciens. Next base: position 14,857 of record LLCB01000294.1, on the reverse strand, counting down.
TCACTGTCGAATCCAGCGATATAAGAAACCCTTCTTCATCGAATAAGGTTACAACAATTCGATGCACATTGGTACACCGATTCCCAATCTCCCAAGAATGTTGTTCCATGGTAGCTATACCCACCCTCACGAAGGACATTAAAAGTGGCCGAAAATACTCTAGGTTCGTACTTGCCTGCTTAGCCTTCGTTGTTCCAACTTTGTAGAGTAATTTGTGTAAATTATCCCAAACACTTGGGACAATCTGATCCTATCCTTGCCAGTTGGAACAATGAACTTCAACAGTCCTTGAAAGTTAGAACAACAAGAAGCATAGAAGGTTTTCACTGCCGCTTTTATTGTCCATCGCGAGCCCTCTCAACTTTTCAACCAAATAATCTCTAGCGGCGCATATTTAAGCGAGTCAACACCCCTCTTTATAGGTGGAAGAAAACATGCTTACTTCAATACTCCCCATAAACATAGAGTAAGCTCGTTATGCATAACTTGCGTGTTCCACTTAATGGCAATTATCCATCCTGCAGGATTCTTATTTCCGGTTCGGCAATGGCCGTAGAGGCGATAAAATGAGGCACAGTCGAGTCGCATACGAGGGCGAGATAAGGAGATGGTGAAGCCTGATTTGACGAGTAACAAATTGCTTGCTTGATATACTTCGTCCCAGGCATAAATTTACTGCAGATTTTGTGGGGCACCAGGGTTTTTGGCCGATTTTCATGGGGGGTTACTTCGCTTCTGCAGTAATTGTTATGCCTGGGACGAAGTAGTAGTTGAATGTGTAGGCAGACATATTGTTGGAAACGAGTATTAGTAAGCTATCTAAACTTGATTTCGGGTCAGAGAGAACTGGGTGAGGGAGAAGAAGCGTAGAATTCGGCTTGTGATTTACTACATCTCACAAATCAATTCATTAATTACCCTTCTGCTACTATCTTTCGGAAATGTAAAATAACAAGCGAGAGAGCGCAAGGAACACAACGTGCTTTCCTCCCCAAGGCGACCCAACTGAGAACCCCTTCCTAAAACCTGTAGCGCACTACGATCCAAAACAAATCATTTAAATGAAGACCCTTTCAGCAATAAAGTACATGGAAGAGGCTCTTCCAAAAGGCAATTACATTCACTGAATCACGAAAAACAGACCATTACATGCAAGTAACAATCTCAACAATGATTCATTCAAAACCCCAAATCAGAGAATCTACCCACTAGCACTCTTAACCAAAAGGGTGACAGGAATAGCAGCAGCACTAGCCCCAACATGAACAGGAATCCCATAACTACGACCAAAAGCGTCTAACCCGCCAGCAGCGTCAGTCGTAGCATCAACACTCCAAAACCCATCCGTACCATCTAACACGACATTTCCTCCAAGTGACTTATCGCACATTAGCTCCCACTCATCCCCATTCTCAACACAACTTACATAGAAAGACCCAGCGGTACCAGCAACATATCCTCCACAAGCCAAAACACTGGTGGCGGTACAAGGGACAAGACTGTAGGCACGAAGATCCGCATACCCATCCGCAGTTGCAAAAGCACGGAATGGATAGCTTGGTCCAGGACTTGAGAAGTTTCCGTATCCGTTGAGTGTTCCGAGAACAGCACCAGATGCGTCAACTACTGAGATGGCGAGTGTTCCAGGTAATGTACTACCTCCTGTTGGGACGGCGGCGACAATTGTGAGGAAGCCAGCAAGGGCGACTGCAGTGAGTTTAGAAAACATATTTGAGAAGAGGTTGACTGATTGACTTGATTGGCTTGGAAAAAAGTTGAGAGTAAAGTGAAAAAATGTGTGTTTTGGAAATGGATATAGAGGATGTTCTTATACTTTTATGATCTTAAGTAAACAAATAAGTAACATTCCACCCTTCAGATACGCTGCCCAAATGCGCCGTAAATATAACCCCTAACACTTTTGCTTTCCACCAGTTGTGATGCTTTCCTTCTGTACAAGACCCCACTTCCAAGCTCGAATCGCACAAAATCAGAGGCACAGTTTGGTGCTTCCTGGGGTGTATACCGCATTCATCTCGTCACCGCCAGAGTAGAGCGAAAACAGCATGTATCTCACGACCCACCACGACAGGACCAATGACAAATCGAGTATCCACTCCGAGGCCTCGAAACTACAACGTGCAAATTTGTCTTCATTAACTATGTGCCTCTCTTCTTGAAGCTGCCACCTTGTTGAGGCTGGCTTCCATATGGTCTTCTCCCAGGAGTCTTCTTATCCCTACTCATACTAGCACCCAACGCCAAATCAATTCTTGGAGGAGCGGTGAAGCCAAATCCCTTTGCGACCTTGACGAGATCCAATTTATGGACATCGAAAATGGTTCGCAGGCTGTGGCTGGCATACGCCTGTAGATAACTCTTGTATCCATCTTTTGCACTCTTGTTGAGATAATAGTTTTGCGAAATGAGCTTCTCCAGTTGTGATTGGACATTTACGATTTTCTTGGCTGGGAAATCGAACTCAACCACTGGAACACGAGCGGTTTTGAGGTGGGCGAGAAATCCGATTTCACTAGGTTGGAGGAATAGAAGGGATCGTCCTTTTCCGTTCGAACCTCGTGCGGTACGACCTACACGATGAATATAGTCTCGTGGATCATCTGGAGGGTCAACTTGGAGAATCCAATCCACATCTGGGATCTGGAAACTCATTAGTATTATTCCAGAATTCGAATAGCTCAATGACTTACATCCAAGCCTCTTGCAGCAACATCCGTACAGATCAAAGTCCCCTGCTTTGCGTTGCAGAACTCGAAGAATGTGTTGGTGCGTTTTTGTTGTTTTTGTTTGCCATGGAGATCCAAGACTGGAAGGTCAATATAATTGAGGAGTTCGGCGTGGTATTTTACACAGGCACAACTTGAGAGGAAGACGATAATCTTCTTCTTGATGTTGCGCTTAAGGAAAGAGAAAAGTAACAGAAATCGTTTATCCGAATCGCATACAACATAGCCTTGCTCGAGACCCTCAACAGTACTGTGCTCCTTTTGGTGATCGACATTGATGTATAATGGTCCAGGTCTCAGGGATATTCTCGCCAGATCCTCGACTTTTGTGGTTTGTGTGGCTGAGAAGAGCATGGTCTGTCTCTCGTCTTTGGGTAATATCTTGACAATTTGTCGCATCTCATCCTCAAATCCAATTTCCAAAATTCTGTCTGCTTCATCGATAACCAAGGCCTTGAGATTCTTGAAGACGAAACCTTGGGTGTTCTGTAAGTGATCGAGTAATCGTCCGGGGGTGGCAATAATTAAATTGACACCCTTTGCAAGCTTTTCCGCCTCAGCTCTTCGATTCGCTCCTCCAATAACGATTCCATATGTCTGCGAGTGATGCGCCATGAGCTCTCGAGCAACACCAAATATCTGCAAAGCCAATTCTCTGGTAGGCGAAACAACAATAACACCAGTTCCATTTCGAGGTTTGAATCTTAATGCGCTCAGCATTTCGATTGCGGGAATTAAGAAGGCAAGTGTCTTTCCAGATCCAGTTTTTGCAGCTCCAAGGACATCGCGACCCGCAAGTAGCGGTGGAATGCCCCTCCGTTGAATCTCGGTCATTGTTTCAAACTTCATGTCCTCCACAAGAGCTTTCATGGTTTTGTCTGACAGCTTCAACTCGGAAAACCTTTGTGCCTCTTCTCCGGTGTTTGGTAACGAGAGGGCTCCGGCGCCTGGAACTGGTCCTTCGGCCAAGTCTTCTCCTCCATTATCTTCCCCATCCTCTTCTGCGACTTCTTCAATGGCTTCCTCCTCACCCGAATTCTCTAGCTCTTCCTCCTCTACATCTTCTGGCACATCGTCCTCGAAAGTTTCCTCCTCGTCATCCGAATCGTGAACCTTCTTGACTTTCTTGCTGGACTTTTCTTCCTTCTTAGAGGACTTCTTGGATTTGACGGTAGTTTCTGGTTCGTCGGCGACAATTGGCGTATCGACTTTAGCAGACTTGGAGCCACCGTGCTTTCTCTTGCGCTTCTTGCTTTGTAATTCGATTGAATCCATCTTGGTTGTGTTGGGTGGGTAGTTCGCAAGCTCGGCGGAAAATAATTTTGGGGAGCAGAGCAGAAATATTTCAGCGCCAAGCCATCCTGATAAGCCAGCACGCTAGTCTAATCAGGGGTGGATCCTGTCAGGTGACTACACTCACCCGACCACAGTTCATCGCGACGGGACTTCTTGATATGACATGGAAATATGTAACACAGCCCTCCCAAGATGTGCGGCCGTTACAGTTTGGCTTTGGTAAGATTAAATAGGCTGGCTTAGCTCAACATATTGCTAACTGGTGGATTAGCGACCAGGTCAGGTTAGGGCCTATTTGGAGAATGAGAATATGCCAGTCGACGAAGCACCGGACGACGATGCTCCAGATTCACCTCGTCAGAGCTATAACTTTGCACCGGGTTATCATGGAATAGTCTATAGGGCTGATACGCCAGACTATGGAGCCGGACCGCGACAACATAAGAAGGGAGAGGGAGAGGACGAGCCGGAAGAAGTCGTAACAGGTGCTTCGGAGACGGAAAATGAGGCCGGAGAGACTAGATACAAGCTTCAATCAATGAAATGGGTTAGCATACTCCCTTGTTCGAATCCATGGGCTTCTGTTTGAGGAGTTTTGGATTTAGATTTGGAATTCTTCTCTAGTGTTCCAACCTAGTTGAGGGCTATGTACTGATTGCGGTACTTGACAGGGTCTCATTCCATTCTGGACGAAAAGAAACCCCGACTATGGCTCAATGCTAAAGACGATAAACTGCCGCGACGATTCGCTCATCGAAAACCGCGGAATGTGGACAACAATGAAGCAAAAGAAGCGTTGCATAGTAGTGGCACAAGGATTCTACGAATGGCTGAAGAAAGGCAAAGAAAAAATTCCTCATTACACCAAGCGAAAGGACGGACAATTGATGTGTTTTGCCGGATTGTGGGATTGCGTTCAGTACGAAGGATCTGAGGACAAACACTATACCTACACTGTTATCACGACCGACTCCAACAAACAACTCAAGTTCCTTCACGATCGTATGCCTGTTATACTCGAAAACGGCTCTGAAGACGTGCGAACGTGGTTGGACCCAAAGCGATATACATGGTCAAAAGAACTCCAAAGCCTATTGAAACCTTTCGATGGAGAGCTGGAATGCTATCCGGTAAGCAAGGATGTAGGAAAGGTAGGAAACAACTCGCCAACATTCATCATACCCGTGGCAAGCAGTGAGAACAAATCCAACATTGCCAATTTCTTCGCAAAAGGTGCATCGAAGGGCAGCGCAAAGCCATCGGCGACAGCAAAGCCAGCCGATATTAAGAAGGAGGACGACGAAGATGTTCCTAAGGCTGGCAAGCCTATTGGAACAGAGAAAACCCCTCCAATTCCTATTGAAGAAGCGGATATCAAGAAAGAAGAGATCGAGGATGATCGTAAGACGGTCGATCATACCGGAACAGAAGATAATGCCCCTCTTCCTATCGAAGAATCGGAAATCAAGAAGGGGGTCAAGCGGCACCTCGATGATGTTCCTAACGAAGACCTGCCAAAGAAAGCATTGAAGCTCTCTTCTGATAGCACAAACAAGACAACACCTCCTCAGAAGTCAGCGCGAAAGATGCGAAGTGCTACAAGTAACAACACAACAAGTCCTTCCAAGCCCACCGGTAAAGAGAAAGGCACTCAAAAAATTACGAATTTCTTTGGGAAATAAGGGGGGCTTGCTCGGGAGGGGAAACTCGGCGTTCAAGGTAGGGAATATCTCAAACTTGATTGCTAGGGTTAGATGTATTTCAATGTCTGATGAGGGGGTTGGAGTTTTTGAAAGACCAAGTCATGAGCCAGGTGCTTTTTAAGCATCAAACATTCTGTGTAGTTCACTGTGCGACATGTATTATTGTACAATACAACGATGGCGTGGAAGTCTCCTTTTGATCCATTGAGATAATCATAGCGGGACTACTTGTTTTTTCGCTTCTGCTTGGAATGAAAGATATGTACAAACCGGGTGCCATCAATCTGCTAAAAAATTTAATCAATTATCTCTATTTGAAGTTTTTCTTCCAAAGAATTTCTCTCTCGTTGGCCTGGGTATCCCCTCCACATTCCTGTCACTATAAATCCAAAGAACTCTTTTGTATTTCACACAACCTCTTTCAGATACCCAAACCAAACCGAGCTCTACAAATTAATAACCCCAATCAAAGGAACTCACCCCTTCTATCCTTATATCGTAAGAGTTGAGGACATTACTGACCGACCCCTCTTCTGGTAGATACAAGACAATGAAGTGAAGGTAAAGTTTACTTAACAGATTGCCGTAAACATCTAGAATAATAATTGTTATTGTCCGAGATTATTTAGGTTAATACTTTGAATAGTAAGATGATTACTTTTGTAGCTGCTTCTTTGCAGAGGGAGGGGGAGAGGAATGTCCTCAACATTACTATTAACTACTTTGTACTTCAATTCCCAACTTAGTGGATTGAAACCTTGAGTTAAAACCCAACCTATGCTACACAGTATAGAATTACCGAAAAGTTATCAAAAATCTCAACCCAACCAGTATTTGACTACTTCTTAAAAGAAAAAGAAACCTACTTTTTGAAATTGGTCATAAACGATAGAGGGATAATATATATCTATATTACGACGTCACTTTGCAAAGTTTCGTCTCGTTTTGGTTTTTCAATTTTTATTCTATTAGTTATTAGCTATAGAGAGTTATAGTGAGTTACGATTTAAGCGTCCCTTTTAACGATATTAGAAAATTTCTTATTTCCTAGATAGTCTTTCTCTCTTTACTTAAAAACGACGTATATTATTATAACCTTAATAATAGCTAATAAGAGCTCTATACCCCCTTTCTTACTCTATAAACTTTTTAGAGCGAAAATAGACACTTTTATATATATTTAAATTTTTATAAAGTCTTAATACAACTTTATAAAGGTATAGAAAATTTTCTTATAAAAAGAGAGTTTCTAAGAATTAAGTTTATTCTTATTTAGAGCGTTCTAAATACACTAAAAAGTCGGAATCGACTAAATCGCAAATCGCAAATCGTAAATCGTAAATTACAAAGTCGAGCTAAAGTAGAACTTAATAATTATATTATCTAAGCCCTTTATTAAGAGGTAGGAGAGCATTTTACTACTTCTTAGTCTCTCTCTCTTACTACTCTTTCCTTCTTTAGTATATTATATAAATATAAAAGTATAGAAGAGAGGGAGAGAGAGAGAGAGGGAGAGAGAGAGAGGGGATTATTTGCTACTTTTACTAAACTCCCCTTACCTACGCTAGGAAAAACTTTCTACTAAAATGTTTACTCGCTCTCTCGCTCTCTCGCCCCCTCGCCCTCTCTCCCTCTCTCTCCCTCTCTCCCTCTCTTTCTCTCTCCCTCTCTCCCTCTCTTCCTTATTTATCTAGAAATAATAGGAAGAATATAATATAATAGTAAGGAGACGATAGCGAGGTAGCGATAGTAAGGGGGTAACGTTACTACTATATATATGATAGTTACTATAGTTAAGACTCTCTAATCTAAATATAGAGAGAGGGAATTTAAATTAGAAATTATTCTCTTTTATACTTATAGAAAGTAACATTTTACACTTTACGATTTCCTATTTACAATTTAGTTAATCCGACTTTTTAGTATATTTAGAATACCGTATTATTCTACTTACTTAGAAATATTAATAAATAGAGAGGAGATATAAAAAGATCAAGTAGTTCTTTCTAGCTAGGTCTTATATCTTAAAGATTACTTTAGTTTTCTGTTTTCTAAATAAATAATAAATTTTCTAAAAACGCACGGTTTATAAAACATTGTTAAGAGAGAAGCTTAACTTATAACTCACTATAACCTCGAGTATTAATCTTAGCTTACTCTTATCCCCTCTCGATCTATATAAAATATATTATTTAAGTCTCGATACTAAGCCTAGTGTCCTCTCTCGCTATGTTCTTTGCCTCTAAAGCCGACTATAAATTGCTTATTAATAAGCTCAACTGAAAGAGATAAGAAGTGAGAAATTATAAGCTAGAGTTTAATTAGATAAAATCTTTTCTCTTTCTACTCACTCTTTGAGAGTTATAAAATAGTAAAAAAGAGGCAATTAACTTTCTTTTTTTCCCACCAACTTTGAACAGCAGAAGAGGAAGGAAAGAAGCCAAGTATTAATTTCATTCATTCGCTTAAAAGAATCCGGAGAAGCTCGTTTGTTAATAAGTGTCTTCGAACAATTAATTCTAGAAGAGAGAGGAAAACTTGAAAAGGGGTTTTCAACTTCTTAACTTAGGTATATTTACTTAAAAAAGGAATCTTTCTAAGAATCTCAACTGTGGTATCTTTAAGTGTCTTTACTAGAGCGTCCTAGATATACTAAAAAGTTAGAATTAACTCAAGCGTAAATAGTAAATTATCAATCGTAAATTATGAAAGCTATATAAAATAATAGAGAATTATAAAGGTATTGAATATTAAATTAAAACGTATTATTAGAAGACTTATATATAGAATATATTATAAAAAAGACTATATAAATCAGCTCTTATTACTATAATAAATTTCTAAATTATATCTTAAAACTAAGTTCTTTTTAAGCTACTTACTCTAGATTATAAAGTAATTCGCTTACTTTAAAAACTAACTTAATCTTAAATTCAGTGTTTTGGCTTTCCCCGCCTTAGTTAGCCTAGTACTTAGGATAAGATAGGCTACTCACCTAGGTAAGGATAGGAGAGGCTAGGCTAGATTAGGATCAAGGCTAGGCTAAGTTTAGTAGGCTAGGTACTCTAACTAGGATAGGAGTAGCTAGGAAAGTTCTAAAAACAGGATAGGAGTAGCTAGGCAGATAAAAAAAGGTGGCTAGGCTAGAGTAGGATTAGGAAGGCAACCTTCTAATTAGGACCTAGACTCTCTTTTCTACTCGAGACCCTCTTTTCTACCCGCCTTCTAGATATTAAGCGAAATTAGCGACCTAGACTCTCTTTTCTACCCGCCTTCTAGATATTAAGCGAAATTAGCGACCTAGACCCTCTTTTCTACCTACCTTCTAGATATTAAGCGAAATTAGAGCCGTCTTCTAGGCTTTAAGCGAAATTAACTAGCCTAACTCTTCCTATCCTAGCCTCTCTATTTAGTAAGGAAAGGCAAGTAAGTACTATAGGATAGGAGTGGCTAGGAAAGCTAGAATTTAAGAATAGGAGAAGGCAGGATAGCCTTAAAATAGAGGCAGGAGGGAGAAGGAGCGTCGAGGTAGGATAGAATAACAGATTAGGCGAGGAAACCTAAAACACTGCTTAAATTAAGAGTATCTAAGCTTTTTTAAACTAATTTCCTAAGTAAAGTTAGTAGAATTTATTTCAAGACTAAAAAGTTAATAGTATACTTACTATATATACTACTAGTTAGCTCTAGAGACATATATACATATATATATATATATTTTAAGCCTCTATAAGTGAAGTGAGTTAAAGTAGAGGATTTGTCGAGCTAATTATAAAATTAAGCAAAACTTTAAAAGTCTACTTAAATTATTCTTTAAATAAATCGACTTTTTACTTGATTATATGATTAGTTGCTCTCTCTACTCTGAATATATAAATCTCTAAAGCCAACTAGTATCGGTAGATGACCCACGAATTGACTCAATTGCAGAAATTTAGATTACAAGTTGATAACTTACCAACAGCTTTGGTTTTGGAAAGGTATAAATTCGCCCCTCGGTTCACAGCTAAAAAGAGAGGAGGGTAATGAAATTGTACCATACACCGCCTACTCATACACCGAAACAATCGCCGGAGAATTCAGATAGCATCCTCCCTCGGAAGAGAAAAGCTCAAGCTCACCCGTCACCCTACCCTTCAAATTAATCGATCGTCAATACACAAGCAAGTAAATAAAGTCAATCCAAGCAGAGAGAAAAAAGACATCGTGATTCTTATTCCTGCAACAACAGCCAGCAACAACAGCCAATAGCCAATAAATAGTAACTATCTTTCTCATAAGCTCTCCTGCCTCAACTCATCTCAATATAATCTCCCAACTACCCCACAACCAGCCCCCACGAACCCTTCTTCTCACATTCTCATCCATCCATCCTCTGGGTATTAACCATCCAGAAGAGAGAGAAACCAACAACAACATCGTCATCATTAACGCCCACGCTCAAAAGAGGAAAGGAGAGGAAAAAAGAAAAAAGGGAAAGAAACAAAAAAAGTCCAGCAAAATCCTTTCCATTTCCATAACAGCCTATTGCTGCTTTACCATATTCCAGCCAGTCCATCCATTCCATTCCATTCCTTCCCATACCTTCCCATTCCATCCTAGCTCATCATGCAATAAAGAGAGCTCAGCAATTTTCGATATCCACCCCCTCCCTCCCTTTCCCGAAATTATACCAAAAAACAAACTTGTCAAAAACGCCGCTAATCATAGACTTCATTCATTTTGTTTCATCTCCTCGCAGTCAATCCGCCTCAGCAAGTTGAATAATCAACCGACTCGCCAAATCCAAAAACGGAAACGGGCTTGTAACATCCTTCTCCTCGAGCAACAAACCCCCCGCAGTCTCATACCCAGCACACTTAAAATCGACCAAATAAACACCCGGCTCCATCTCATAAAGTTGGATATCAAGATGCATAACCACCAAATCGACCGGGTCCGGAGTCGCAGTATGTTTGGGGGGTGACGAGAGTTCTTGCGAGGGCAGGGAACCACCGGCGCTATTCAAGGAAGTTACCGACTGCCGTCGGAGATCTAGAAATGAGGATGAGTAATTGGGTAAGTAACAGGGGGACCAAGGGAACATGCCGTCTTTTCGCCAACGAACATGAAGGACCCATGGATCGGCTGGGAGTTTGTAGTGTGCGCTGGGATCGACTCGACCAAATCGAATATTTCCAGATCCGTCATGGTCGATCATGGACTCGGCATGATGGAGAGATGCACCACTTCCGTGTGAGACAAAACTTCTGTTGTTGTCCCTATGCCCATTAGCCAAACATACCCCCAGAGCACGGATATACTCACCTATCTTCTACATGTTCGGCTCTACCACTCGTCTCATAATCCTCATCGACTATCCACTCAGCACCAAGCTTCTGCAGCGCACGATATATACAACCAATGGCTTCTAAAGGCTGATTGCGGGAGCGAATTCCAAATTGCCATTTTGTAGGTTTGGGTTTTCTTTGTGGAACCGGAGTCATACCAGCAGGTCTCTTACTCGCTTCATCGAGTTTGATCTGACTTCGAGAGTGAGGGTTGAGTCTGCGCATAGTTTCTGCCTTCTCTGCGTCGCTTTGGGGGTGTGGTTCTTGAGTCTCTGAGTGGGTAGTTGATAGAGCCACAGCAGCTTCTCTTCCGTTCTTTCGAGCTTCCATGAAATCACGATGGTAGGCAGGTAAACTACTAGGTAGGATTCCAATTTTGCTAACATATGGCCGCATCGACCTATCAGTTCCTATTGAGCTAGAGGAACGGGGCGACACAGCATCCATGAGTGAACTTGGACGAGATTGTAACTGGAACGGTTGATCCGCTCCAGCAGCTTTCCCGGTGGGTGGTTTGAATGGCTGAACTACGTTCTCGAGCTTGATACCATCGTTCCAAGCTGGTGGAGAAGGTACTTGGAACAACATTTGCCCTTTATCATCCGACAGATTTGCTATTTCAAGTTAGCTTTGATACTGAGTTTAAGGATTGAGAAATGAACAAATGATAGATAGAGCATCGAGTAGCAGTTTCGACGAAACTAGAGTTTTACTTACGGTTTGCCTGCATCAGCTTGTTCTCTCTGACAATCAAGTATGCATCCTTGATTGCAGAAGGCTCTTCGGCCGCCAAAGCTTCCTGCACATCTTTAATTCCATATCCCATAGTCTTACTGATCTTCTCCGTAACTTGATTATGTAGCTTCTCTTGCACCCCAGGACTAGCATGAGGGGCTATATTCTTAGGTGTAATGGCTTTCATGGGATCAACTCCCGTGTCAATGAATTCCTCCACCGGAGGTTGCAGGTAAGCCGGCAAGTTCTTGACAAACCAAGGATCCATACGAATGTCATCAATGGTCGCTCTGTGTACTGGGTTCACAGCCAGCATCTTTTTGATAAGTGCAGCGGCCCCGGAACTCATATAATTCGGAACCACATATTGGCCTTTAGCGATCTTAGCGAATAGCGAAGGAATGTGTTCATCGTCGAACGGTAATCTTCCCACCAGCAAGACGTATAAAATGACTCCACAACTCCAAACATCGACTTCTGGCCCTGCGTATAATTTCCCATTGATGACTTCTGGAGCCGCATAATTTGGACTTCCACAGCTTGTCTTTAAGAAATTCCCATCCGTCATAATATTGCTGAGTCCGAAATCGGCGATCTTGACATTGAGGTTCTCGTCGAGTAGCAGATTCTCTGGTTTTAAATCTCGGTGCACGATCTTGTGTCTGTGGCAGTATTCGACAGCACATATGATCTGCTGGAAAAATCTGCGGGCTTCGTCCTCCTTCATCTTCCCGTTCTGCACAATATAATCGAAGAGTTCCCCGCCCGCGTATTCGAGTACCATTATGATTTCGGATTGGGTCTTGATGACAGTATAGCTACAACGCCTGTGTTAGCTCCCTCTTTTCACCACGAACGAACCCGGACTCACAGCTTAATAATATGGGGATGCCTTAGCAACTGAAGGTATTCTATTTCCCGTTCGACCCGACCCGCCATATCACGACTGATGAGCTTCTTCCTCGCAATAATCTTGAGTGCTACCTGTTGATTTGTAACACGATGTGTAGCAAGCTTGACCTTCCCAAAAGACCCTTCACCCAACGTCCTGATGATATGGTAGGCGCCAATACGCTGCTCTGCCTTTTTCTGGGGAACAGGTTCAACCCCCATACGTTGGTTGATGCCATTGGGAACTCGACGGGAGCTTGCGTCAGCGGGCTTGTTCTGTGCGCGACGGTTGGCAGACGGCGCCAGAGAGATCTCCAGCTCACCGTCATCGTAGGCGGCTCCGTGAGGCATCATCGCAAGGATGCAGCTTTCTGGTGCTTCTTTTTGGATTGAGGTGTTGTCGTGATGCTGCCCCACCACCAAAAGCTCCGAGCGCTGGATGTGACGTCTGGGGTGACAGTTTGTAGTGTTGAGTCTAAACAGAGTCTAAAAAGGAGGGAGTGACCATCGGGGGTCGAGGAAGAAGACAACAACAACGACAAGATTGTCTCGTGGTGTCCCTTGATGTTTTTAGAAAGAAGCTTTGGAGGAGGTGTTGGTCTCACAGGTCTCGGTATGAATTCAATGTAGGTAATCACTCAGCAGAAGCGAATTCTGGACATTGTGGGGTACCAATCACCCGGGGTATTGCCCAGTGGATTGTTAACTATTGTTGAAGCTGAACAATACCTAGAGGAATAATTTACTTCGGAACATTAACTCTATACTCAAGTTTCCTCTTGTATTGGGTTTCTTATTTAGCACCAATGTCTGACGAGTCTTACAGGAAAACACAAATAGTTATTTACCTCCTCTCCTCAACTAAACAATTATACAATTAGATTCAACCCACTTTTGTACAACAAATTCCATCTTCGCGAAATCTCTCGGGATGTAGAGCCTTGGCTATTGGTGAAGCAACTTTTATGAGGTAATCATGTGCGACCAGATCCATTCCGTCCGGTATTATCGTGAGCTGTGAATAACAGCCGCTGTAGTTGATTTCGTGCAAGTAAAGCTTCGCCGCTGACTCCCCCAGTGAAGTCATAACCCCTCATAGGCCTCCTTTCTTCTCTTCCTCCCGTAATCTCTCAATCAACCTCTCCCTAATATAATCGCTCAACCCCAATCTACAAAAAGTCAGTATGTACCTCACAGCCCACAAGCAGCATAAACTCACATCCCCTCCCTCGTAATAACCCGATAACTCCCACTACTCTGCCAATTCCCCCTCATTCCCTCCGTCCCCTCAACGAACTCCCCCCTCCCATCAACCTCTAAACTCCCAAATATATCCTCGGGCCACGCAATCCGTCCATAGTCAGGAGGCGCCCTCATATCACTAACATGCACCCAGCCCCCTCTCCCCGCACCCCCAGCACCACCCTGCGAACTCGCTCCTCCAGCTCCATCACCCTGAGGGCCTCGCTTCCTCTTTCCATGTTGTTGCGGGAAGAACATACCACCTGAACCCAGCGCAGACCCAGATGTAGATGCGAACGCCGCTGCTTGGCTTTGAACGAGGGGATCTTTGCTGGCATGTTTCTTCATGACATCGTTTAGGATGGAGAGGAATCTCGGGTTCTCGGTGAGGCTATCGGGTGTGGGAGGGAGCTGGGTGGTTGTGCCTATTGAGAGGCTTTCGGTGGGAGGGTTGGTGGAGAGGAAAGAGAGGATGTGGGAGTTGCTGTTGAGTTTGGGAAAGACGTGCTGTGGAAGAGTGAGTAGGTGCATGGCAAGTAAAGTCGCATGGGACAGCTGAGGGGACAGCATACGATATGAGAATTCGACTGTAGCGTAGATATCGACCTCACCGCCCGTCGTAACGGCGATGCTGTAGTCGCTCTTCGCAATGTGTTTGAAATCATGTTTTTTGTTGTGGTAAAAAGTTGACTTCAGGACAAACCTCCCAACTTTTAAGAGCTTTGACTTCCCGAACAGGTAATGAGCTTCATCTGCACGTCATGATGTCAATTCAGGAACCAACAAGGCTGAAAGTCCGAGAGAAGCACGACTGAAACCCCATGATGAGAAAAATGCGGACATCACTGCTTACGGTTTCGATTTCCATTTGGCAGTTGTTGGGTGCGTGGGGGTTGTTGGGGGGGGGGGGGGG
>LLCB01000293.1:0-73206 GCA_001414345.1 Hymenoscyphus infarciens | reverse complement strand
AAATATATATATTAAATATTAGTATAATTATAGATTTAACATAGTAACATATCTCTATATAGTTATCTCATATGTTTTCTACTATATATCCTAGATATATACGAGCTAAATAGACTCTAAAATATATCGACTATAAAACTTTATTAATAATTTTACTAGAAGCGAGAGCTCTAGTAGTTACTTATATAATAGCACGCTATTCTAGTATTCGTAGAACTACTAAGACCTCTAATACTTTAGAGCTAAGATTATAATTAATCTAATACTTATATAATAGAAGATACTAAAAAGATTAAGGTTTAGATATTATATATTTAGCTTTAAAGCTCTTATTATTTAGTATTAGCTATATTAGCTAGAGTTTAGTTATTATTATTATTAGAACTTAGTAGTTACTAATCTCTTATATATAGATATTTATACTTAGTATAGAAGAGAGATAGTTTTTCCTTTTATTATATATTAGAGTCTAGTATTTATATATATTATTCTATCTTAAATATACTTCTATATACCTCTTTAGTAGTAGTATATATTTTATACTATTATATAAAAAGGAAAAACTCTTCTTTACTAGTAATAGCTTTAATAATATCTCTTTTAAACTTATTATTACTTTTTATTTTAAATTCAATTTAGCTTAGATTTAGACTATTATAATAATATCTCTAAATAGCTAGGAAATTAGAAATCTTCTAGATAGCTAGTAATACTAGAGTTTAGTATCTATATAAATAGCTAGTAAAAATCGTATTATTAATATATTAAGAGATTAGAATATACTAAGTATTTCTAAGAATCCTAATAACTCTCTTAGTATAAAGACTGCTATATACGATTTAGATAGTTAATATACTATAGTTATCTAGAAGACTTCTAAATTAACCTCTTTATTCTCTCTAATTAATATTTTAATATATTAGAATTAAGAGTAACTCTAGGTCTCTCTTACGCTCTACTTCCTAGTATAGAGCCTTTTATTAGAAAAGATAGTTAAGTATCTACTAAAAGGTCTCTAACTTATACTTATATATCTAAGAATAATAAAAAGTTATAAAATAATAAAGATAAAGATATAGCTCTTAGAAGCTAAAAAGACTAATAAGACTTTTTAAATATAAATAAGATATAGAGTATAATATAAGCTATAGAAGCTAAAGACTAAGAAAAAGAAGAGAGAATCTTATAATAAGATAACTAAATTATATAATTAGTAGACTTAGTATAATAAATTAGTAGATAACTACTAGGTAATAATTAGAGTCTAAGTCCTCTCTAACTAATATAAACTCCTCTTTTATACTCTTCTATTATATTAGACTATTATTAGATATATAACTCTACTTCTAATATTCTTCTCTTATAATAATCTACTCTCTATCTATAACCTAAAAGCACTCTAAAAGCTCTATAATCTACTAAAAGTAAGATTATAAAGAAAATTAAACCTTTAAATAATAGTACTTTATCTATATATAAGTAATAGAGAATATTAATATATAATTAACTCTATATAAACACTAACTATTATTAAACACTTTTAACTTATAAAGCCTTTATTTAAAGAATAATAATAAAACTTATCTAAAACTACTTAGAGCTCTAATATAAGTCTAATATAAGTAAGACGATAGTTAAAGATTATAAAGAAATAATTAAGCTTCTTAATACTTACTATTTAACTAGTTATAAAAAGAAGAATACCTAAAACACCTTTTAGTCTCTTTAGATAGAATAAAAGAGTTATATAAGAGAAAGTTTTTTAGAATTTAAAAGTTACTTTTTAAGTATAGTAATACTTAGAGAGGTATTAGAATAAGATAGATTCTACTTTTTATAAGATATACTTTAACTTAGAAACCTATCTACTATAAGAAAGAGAGACTAGAATAATAACTTTAAAGAGATAGTAAGAGACCTTTTATTTATAGATAAGGAATAGTATTAAAATACTAAGTTATATATAACTAGTATAATAACTATAGAAAAACTAGTAGTAATAAGCTCTTTATATAGAAAGATAAAGACTAACTAATCCTTATCTAGCTTAGCTATAAAACCCTTACTACTCTTAAATAGACTCTATTTTATCTCTTAGAAAACTATCTAAACTTCTAGACTCTTTTCTACTAGTAAAAGATTAAAGACTTTATCTATAAACTAATTCCTTACTAGTATAAAGTATTATAATTATAAGAAACCTAGATATATTAAGCCTAACTACTCTAATCTACCTAGTATTAATAAGATAGATAATTTATATAAGAAAGAATAAGAAACTAAAGAGTACTTTAACTCTAACTTAAGTTAGAAGGAAATTAAAGAAGCTTAAGTAAAAACACCTTCCTAGGCCTATATAAATATAATATAATTAGACTTAAGCTTTCTAAGCTTATAGAAGGAATATAGTTTCTTATAAATACTACTCTTAGTATATAGAGATATAGTATTAAAATATAAGCTTTAGTAGATATAAGAGTAAATAGATATCTATTTCTAAATTAACCTTTAGCTTTATAATTATCTAAAGTAATAAGTTTATAGATTTAGAAACTATTATATTTAATATCTATTTATAGATATAATAATAATATAAAAAGTTATATAATATAGTTTATATAGCTATATCTAAATATAGATAAACGTTATATTTATAACTATCTCTTTATTATCTTAGACCTTAGATAGTAAGACTTAATTATTAGTAATAAGTAGTTAAACTATTTTAAAGTATTTTTTAACCTTTTAAAGAATTAGATTACTTAGCTAGCTAATTACTTTTTAACTCTTTACTTTAGTAAGAAGATTTTACTTTTAATTTCTAGCTAGAACTAGAAACCTATTTTAAATTACTAGTTAGATAATCTATTAATAAGAAAGATATAAAAAGAGTAGACTTATAAATATAGCTAAGTTATTACTTTTATTTATAATAATATCTTTTAAAATTTTAACTTCTAACTCTAGTTTAAAGCCTCTTTAAACTATTAGTATAGTTTTAAAAGGCTAGACTCTATACTTACTTATTAGTAAAATAAGTATAAATACTATATATTTTAATATAAAATAACCTAAGTTAGAATTCTATATAACTAGTATTTATAAGCTAGATTAGATTATTAATAAAAGACTTTTCTCTTTTTAAAATACTAATAATATAAGAGCTCTAATATAAGCTTAACTCTTAAAATATTACTCTTTTTATAAAGACGTATTCTTAAAAGTAGCTTTTAATAAGCTCTCTTTTTATTATAAATATAACTATAAAATTACTTTAAATAAACTACTTCTTAACTTCTTTTTATCTCTATATTAATAGTTAACTATAGAGCTTAAAGCTATAAAGAAGTATCTTATAGAGAACCTAGATAAGAGGTTTATTATTAATAGTAATAGCTCTTTTACTTCTCTAGTACTCTTTATTAAAAAGGCTAATAGTAATAAGTTATAGTTTTATACTAATTATAAGAAGCTAAATACTCTAATCTAAAATAATCTCTATCTAATTCTTTAAATTAATAACCTTCTTTTAAAAATAAGAATAGCTAAAATCTTTATTAAGTTAGAAATAAGATAAGCTTTCTATTATATCTAAATAGACTCTAACTTAAAAGAGATAACTATATTTAAAACTAAGTATAATATATATAAATATAAAGTCCTTCTTTTTAGACTCTATAATAGCTCTACTATCTATTAACGTTATATAAATAACGTCTTAATTAACTATTTAGAGAACTTTTATATTACTTACTTAGATAATATTTTAATTTATTTAAATACTATTAAAGAATATAAGAAATAGATTAAAAAGGTTCTAAATTAGCTCTAAGTAGTAAGACTCTAAATAAATATTAAGAAAAGTAAATTTAATATTATTAGAGTTAAATACTTAGAATTTATTTTAATTATAAAAAGACTTAAAGTTAATTCTAAAAAAGTAGAACCTCTATAAAACTAGGTCTAATCTAATACTATAATAAGTATAAAGTCTTACTTAGAGTTTATAAGGTTTTATAAATAATTTATTAAAAGTTATACTAAAATTACTAAACCTCTAACTATAATAATATACTCTTTAAAGCTGTTTCTATAAATACTTAAATATAAAAAAGCTTTTAAAGTACTAAAGACTAGACTACTTATAATTTAAACCTTATACTACTTTAATCTTAATTATAATATAAAGCTAGAAATAGACTTCTTAGAAAGAGTAATAGTAGATATTTTCTTATAATAATATAATAGCTTTTAATACTTTATTAGGTTCTACTTATATATCTTAGTTAGCTATAAATTAAACTAGGAGATTTATAATAAAGAGCTATCTACTATTATTGTCGATATAACTCAAGAGTAAGTAACTACTTAGAATAGTATACGTAGAAACACGTAACCTTCTCGTTTAAAAACTATTTAGATAGACATCGTAGATAGCTTTACTTAGTATATACGAACGATAATATAACTCTTTTTACATCGCTTTTATAACTATAAGTTATACTAATACTAATTAGTAGATATATAGATTAGATACTTAGTTACTTTATATATTTCTACTATAGGTATACTTATATAAAAGTAAACTCGATATTACTAGTAGACTCCTCTTTATAGATCGTAGTTCCTTCTACTATTTAAATTTTTAATAAATAGTAAACGCTTCTTAATATAAGAAGCACTAATTACTAATACTAACCTTCTAACGTTATTCTAATAACTTCTCTAACCTTCTATCTTCCTCCGAGATAATTCATACTCTTTAAGACATCTATTTACCTAAAACCCGAATTCTCTTTTACCTACTAAGTAAAGTATAAATAGACTTTTAATAATATCTATTAATTTAAGTAATAATAACACTTATAATATAATAGACTTACTAATATTGATTCTAACGACTTTAGAAGCTTTAACTTTAATACTAACTTCGATACTAAAATAAGCTTTAAAGCTAGTACTAAAGCTAAAGTTAATATAGACAGAAGAGACGATTTTTACTACTAAATAAGAAAAGGAGTATACTAAAGGAGAAAACGAAGACCTTCTTCTTTAGAACGAATTTTAAGTAGACTTTAAAAGATAGAATTAAGATAAATTCGCTAAGATCTACTAATTTATAAATACTAAGTTATAATAAATACTTTATAAAAGAGGTATATAGGTTAAGATAGATAGATATAAAATACTTATATCTTAGGTACTATATAACACCGCTACCGAGGTTAACTAAACTAAGTAGTTAGACGAAGAATTAAAAGCTATAGTATTAAGAGAAGCTAGTACTAAAGTCTTTAGATCTTATTATAAATATATATAAGAATATACTAAAAGATAATAAAAGCTATAGTAATAATAACCTTAATAATAATAATCTCTAGCTAAAAATATTACTTAAAACACCTAATCTAATATAAAGGCTAGAGACGAAGCTTTATAAGCATCTACTATATAATAATAATAATAACTAATACCTTTAATAACTTTAATCTTACTCTCTTATCTTCTCTACTATACTAAAAGACAATGCTTCGAATTACTTTTATACTATGCTTTTTAATAAGTATAATAATTAATTCTTTAAGGTTTTATCTATATCTATATAATAATATTTTAAAGATAAGCTTTATAAAAGAAGCTAATTATCTAAGTAGAATAATATTAGTTTATAGAAGATAATATAAGTATTTAGAGTATTAATATTAAATTTTAAGAATATACTATTAAGACTTAATTTACTAAGATTCTCTCTCTTTATAGACTTTTATACTAATAGTCAATTTTCAAATAAGCTAATTTTAACGTATAAGAAGGTCCTAGATTATACTATTATAATATTAACCTTACTCTAAGACTCTTCGATTTCTAATACTATTACTCTTCTACGAAGTTCGATCTAATTCTATATAAAAGTTTATCTAGAGACAGTTATAAATAAAACTATAATAACTAAAAGACACTTTCATAAGAGTAGATAATATAGTATAAACAAATTTAGTAATATAGATTAATATAAGAAGAAGAGAACATATTATATATATAGAAAGGACGACTATTTATCTTAGGATTATAGTTAAGAAGAGTAGAACTATTACTTTACTAAATAGACTAATAAGAATTCTAGTTACTTCAAAGGTAAGTAAGACAGGTATACTACTTTACTACTAACTAGCGAGGGTTTTAAGCTAGAGTTGAATTAGGTTCGAAGGTGATTTAGACCGATTCTAGAAGCGTGTTCGAGCTAGTTTATAAACTAGATTAAAGCAGTTTAAAATAATTTAAGAACTAGGTTTAATATACTTTAAACCCGACTTAAGATGATTTATAGTAGTTGTAAGAATGGTCACGTGATGAAGCAGTTAGGGAGTGAATATGTATGAATTGTATATATATATGAATATGTGAGTATATATATATATATATCTTATTTTTATCTTTTCGATATATCAAAGGCCTCCTTATATAGACCAAAGGCTTGGCAGTCTTAGCGCGCGAAACTAGGTGTAGAATTAGGTCCGTAGCACGTAATATCTACTAAGGTAGTAGACTTATACTAATCTAGCGATTTCTTTATACTTTTAGAATAAAGAGCTAAAACAAAGGATCTTTTATTTTAGGTCTATATATTAACGCGTTACTCTAGAGCGCCTCTAATACGTTATAGACGCGCAGTTATATAATACACTTATTAGGCTTACTAAATAGGCTTATATAAGATTAATTACGTAATCCTAGGTAGCTTATAGCATAAGCTATAAATTATTTATAATAATTTTATTATCTTAGACTTAAATACTTTAAATTCTTAACTTACTAATCTTATATTATTATATATATTATATTCTCTTATAAGGTAGATATATATATTTAAGTACTATATCTATCTTATATTATTATATATATTTTTAGCTATCTTTAAGATTAAGACTTTTAATAAATATATTATACTTAGTCTTATCTAAGCCTTTTATAAAGCTGTCGGCTATATCGTCTTTTATACTAATATATACTAGTATTATTTAACTACTATCTATTACTTCTCTTATAAAGTGATATATAATATTAATATGCTTTATTCTTTTATAAAACTTAGGATTATTAGCTAGTTTCTAAGCTAATTTACTATTAGTTAGAAGAGTAGGTATAGTAGTAGTATTATTAGTTATAAGTTTATTAAAGTAGTCTACTAGGTTATTTAAATAGAGTACTTCTTTAACTACTTCTTTATAAGCTATATATTTAGCTTTATAACTAGATATAATAACAGTTTTCTATAATATAATATTCCAGCTAATAATATAGTTATTTATATATATGATATAGCTGCTAGTACTTTTTTAACCTATAATATAACCTCTCTAATCTATATCTATAAAGGCTTTTAGGTCTAGTCTATTATCTATAGTATTATAGTATAGCTCTAGAGTAGGCTTATAATTTAGATATTTCTATATCCTTTCTAAAGCTTTAAAGTAAGCTATACTAGGATTAGATATAAATCTAGTATATCTATTAACTATAAAGATAATATTAGGTCTAGTTTTAGTACTAAGGTATATTAAAGACTCTACTTCTTATTAATAGATAGTAATATTATCTTTAGTAGCTTAGTCTTTGTTTTTATCTAAGTATAAGCCTAGTTCTATAGGTGTAGATATAGGGGTTAGTTTATCTTTATTAAATTTAGTCTTAATATTAGCTAGATATTTGTTTTAATTTATAGTAAGTGTTTAATTACTAATATTATACTTTATTTCTATTCCTAAGAACTAGTTTATAAGGCCTAAATACTATATTTTTAAGACCTTACTTATATTAGAGATAATATTATCTATGTCTTTCTTATTAGGTCTAGTTATTATTAAGTTATCTATATAGTATATAATAATAACTTTAGTAATTCTATTAATAAAAATGCTTTAGTTATATAGTAAGACTATAAAGCCTAGCTTAGAGTAAATGTCTAATAGGTATTTATACTATAGCCTAGGTGATTGTTTTAGTCTATATAAGGCCTTATTAAGTTTATAAATCTTATTATCTACTTTAAAGCTTATAGGTTATATAATATAGATATCTTTATCTATATTAGTATATATAAACGTGTTTTTAATATTATATTAATATAAAGGCTATTTATTTATTATAGCTAGTAGGAATACTAGTCTATATGTCTTAGGTCTATATATAGTAGAGAACGTTTCTAAGTAATTAATACCTAAAACTTGATTAAATCCTTATACTACCTACCTAGCTTTATATTTTATAATATTATTATTAAGGTTAGTTTTAATTTTATATATCTACTTATCTTTTAAAGATATTCTATTACTAAGTAAGTCTACTAGATCCTAAGTGTTTTATAACTCTAGTTTATCTACTTCTAGTTTTATAGTATAAAGCTATTTAGTACTATTAATATTAGATATAGCCTCTTTATAATTAGTAGGCTTATTATTAATATTAGCTACTAGAGCTAGCTTATCTATATTATCTATATTATATAGATTATTTAGTTTATATTTAGGCTTATTTATATTAAGACTATTATATCTAGTATTATTCGCGTCTAGTTCTTCTAAGCTACTAGTCGCGGTTAATATATTTTTATTAGGTTTATTAATATCTATATTATTAGTCTTAATATTATTTACGCTAAAATTACTAAGATTAGATATATAACTAGATACGTTTTTAATTTTAATCTTATTTATATTTAATCCTCTTAGATTAGAGTTCCTTTTATCTTCTAGTAGGCTAGTATCTATATAATTACTATTGTTTGTTATATCTCTTATAGTATTTAAAAACTTATTTTCTATTATATATATGTCTTTAACCTAAATAGGTTTTTTAAGTGTAATATTATAGAGCTTATATAAGTTTTTATTAAAGCTTATTAGTATAGCTTTATTAGCTTTTTTATTTAGCTTTTTAATACTATTTTGTTTATTCTTATAATAAGTTATAGAACTAAATGTTTTTATATTACTTATATAAGGTTATTTTTTATATTTAAGTTTATAAGGAGTTTTATAGTCTAATTTAGAGTGAGGTGTTTTATTATATAAATAAGTAGCTGTTAATATAGCTTCTTCTTAAAATATAAAGAGTAAGTTAGCTTAATATAAAAGATATCTAGCTTTATTAAGTATAGTATGATTTATTCTCTCTACTAAACTATTAGGTTTAGGAGTATAAATAGGTAATAAATAGGTATTAAATTTATTATTAATAAATTTAGTACTATTATCTATACTAAATATTCTTATATGCTTATTATTTATATTATTTTCTTCCTTATTCTTAAATTCTTTAAAAGCTATAAAGGCCTTACTTTTACTTCTAAGTAATTTAATTTCTAAGAACTTAGAGTACTTATCTAGAAAGGTTATAAAGTATTTATAGTTATTATAAGTATTAGGTTTTATAGGACTATATAGATTGCTATTAACTTTTTCTAATAGACTAAAGACTCTACTGCTTATTAGTTTATTTATCTTATTAGTGAATTTACTTTTAAGATAGTTTTTATAGTTAATAATACTATTATCTATATCTTTATTAGATATAATATTATTATAACCTTTTATAGTATTAATAATCTTATTTAATACTTGTAGACTAATATGTCCTAGTCTATTATATAGGCATAGTTTGTCTATATTTTTATACTTTATTATATTAAGTATAGTATTATTTAATATAGTGTTTTTATATCTAAGAGGAATAATATCTAAATAATATAAGTTATTTATCTTATTACCTTTAGTTATAAGCTTATTTGTTTTATTATCTTTAATATAGTAGTTATTAGAGGTAAATATAGTATAGGAATTTACTAATTCACTTTGACTTATTAGGTTATAGCTTAGCTTAGGTATATATAAACAGTTTTTAAGTATAAAAGACTTAATAATATTATTATCTTTAAACCTAATATAAATAGAACTAACTCTCTTAATACTAATTGTTTTTGCTTCGCCCCACTTGACTAGTTTATTACTAGGCTTATAATCTACAAAATAGAGCTTATTATATATTATATGTTTTATAGCAGCAGTGTCTATTCAGTAGTAAGAACCTGTTCAGCTTATCTAGTATTTAACAAGGAGTTAAAGGTATCTCAAAGTTTAGATTATCTAGGCTAATATTATCTTCTTTATTATTAATAATTTAAGTGTTATTATAATCGAGGTTAGTAAAAATAATATCGACGTTTGTATCTCTTTTATCTTAAGATAAGCTCTTTTCTTCTCTTTCTTTATTAAGGCTAGCTCTAAGTATACCCTTTTTAAATATAAAGCTTTTAGGTGCTTTTTATAGATTAAGGTAGTAATACTTATTTATAAAGTGTATAGCCTACTTATAATAAGTATAGTATTTCCCTTTTATAATCTTATAAGGCTTCTTTCCTTTATAATTCTTATAAGGTATAGAGCTTATAAAAGCTTCTTCTTCTTTAAACTCTTATCTTTTAGACTCGTCTATAAGATTAGAGAATAAGTTCTTTATAGTATAGGTATTAAGATCGTTTTATAAGAATTAAGTTATATTAGATATAATATTTTTATAATCCTTACTTAGATTATTAAGTACTTAGGCTATAACTACCTATCTAGGTAGTTCTATACTTTTAGCTCTTAATTAATTACTAAGATATTTAACCTTATTAAAGTATTCTTTTATAGAAGAGAACCTCTCTAAAGAGGTATTAAAGAACTCTCTATATAGTATAAATTTAGAAGAGAATCCTTTAAGACTATAAAGGTTTTTAAGTACGTCCTAAGCTGCTTTAGTATTATTCTTATCTTAAATTTATAAAAGTAGGCTATCTTCTATAAGTAATATTATATTACTTAATACTTTACGTTCTTATTTAAGGTCGCCTTTAATATAAGATATAATCGATTCAATTTATCCTTCCTTAGTAAAGAAAGCCTTAGTATATATAGCCTAGACTTTATAATTCATAGAGCCCTTAAGCTTCTAAATACTTATATATTTATTATAAGAAAGTATTACTACTATATAAGAATAGTTATATAATAAAGTAGTTAGAGAGTAAATATATATAAATTATATATATATATAAATATATAAGTATATATGTATATATACCTTATTTTTATCTTTTTAGTATACTAAAGGCCTCCTTATATAAACTAAAGGCTTAGTAGTCTTAGTACGTAGAACTAGGTGTAGAATTAGGTCTATAGTATATAATATCTACTAAGGTAGTAGACTTATACTAATCCAGCGATTTCTTTATACTTTTAGGATAAAGAGCTAAAATAAAGGATCCTTTATTTTAGGTCTATATATTAACGTATTACTCTAGAACGCCCCTAATATGTTATAAACGCGCAGTTATATAACACACTTATTAGGCTTACTAAATAGGCCTATATAAGATTGATCACGTAATCCTAGGTAGCTTATAGCATAAGCTATAAATTATTTATAATAATTTTATTATCTTAGACTTAAATACTTTAAATCCTTGACTTACTAATCTTATATTATTATATATATTACAGTAGTAAAACGCGACTCGTTTTAGCGAGTTAAACCGGGTTAGATAAGTTAAGTTAGTGTCGGACCTGCCTTAAACTAGCTTAACTTAGTTCTAGACCTGCTTTAAACTAGTATTAACTTAATTCTAGACTCGCCTTAAACTAGTAGTAACTTAGTAGTAGAGTAGCCTTAAATTAGTACTAAAAACTATTTAAAATTACTAGCGAATATATATAAAAAAAAGACTGAAATCACGTGATTAGGCGTATATTACATAGCTATACTACTCTTATATAACATGCTCTGAAACCCTGCTTCTACTGCTTCTACTACTTCTACTAACTCTACTAATTCTACTAATTCCACCGATTCCACTAATTCCACCAACCTAAATGACGTCATCCCTGTATATATGCCTTAATTTGATTAGTTAGATCGGTCGGTTAGTCGGAAACTATAAGGCCGGCACGTTAGTTTAGGAAGTAAGCGTGGAAATAGTACGTACTATAAAAGCGATAGCGACAGCAATAGCGATAGCGATAACGTAGATAACAAATCCGATGCTTCTAATTCGCTAGGTGACTAATTCAGGGCTTCTTATTTACTCTACTAAAAGTCTAACCGTGAAATGTGCCTATACTGGCCGATGTTATTCGACAACGTAGAATTAACTAGGGTAGCGAAGACGACGAATACGACCTAGATTACGATGCTAATAAGCGGCTTAATACCGATGCCGAGGAATGCGATGCGATAGCGATAGATAGTTAGCGTCGTCGTCGTCGTTGTCGAAGTGAAGTGTCGAAGTCGAAGGTGGGGGTGGCCTATGTACTAGGTCTTAGCGGTTACGTAGCTAGTTATACGTAGTATACTATGTTCGGTAAGAGCGACCCTGGTATAAAAGCCACGCCCTACTATATAACCTACTTTAGTTACGTGACTTGTATTTTTTCTATACTTATAGCCCTAAATTTAAGAACTACTAGAATATAAAAATTATATAAGGTTTATATATAAAAAGCTGCTTAAATCGCCTTTGAGAAAAAAAACACTCTCTCTAGACTTTTTATTTTTTCTTCTAAGTACTTTATTTTAGACATATTTTTTAAACTAAGTTAAGAGCTAGATTATAAGTTAGTTTATAATTTTAAATCGTTTTATAAATTAGGTTAAATCACTTTAAATCGTTTTATAAATTAAGTTCTTCTCTTAAATCGTTTTATAAATTAGGTTAAATTACCTTAAATCGTTTTATAAAACATATTAGAGCTACTTCTAGAAATAACTAATATCTTAAACTAGTATTAAACCGGTATTAAGTCTAAGTTAATACTAGCTCAAAACCCTAGTAGAGAGTATATAAGTAGAAAGGTATATAATATAAATATAGTATATACTTAGAGTATCTAAAAAGAGGAAATATTAAAGACGCTTTATACTATTACTTTATTAAAAGAAGATAGTTACTTATTAGACACTAGTTTAGATAACGAAGTTATCTATTATAATATTACTCTTATAGGTTTTATTAATAATTTAAATACTAAATAACTTACTATAAATTTAATAAGTTTAATATAAAGATACGCTATTAATAGATATATTCTATAAAACCTAAATAATCTAAATAACACTTCTAATATTATATATGAATTTATAAAAGAAGTATTTATAATAATAGTTAAAAGATATATAAAAGAAAACTTTTTTAGTATAATAATTAATACTAAGATAGCTTAAAAGTTAAGTATAAGATATAACTAATATCTTATATATATTAGACTTATTAAAAGCGTTTTAATTAATAAGAGTACGTATATACTCGCTCGCTTTTACTCAAAACTAGTTCAAATCAGTATTAAATCGATTTCAATAGCTTAAGTAAGAGTCGACATAGTATCCGATCTTATTCAGAGAGGCTCTAAGGTTCCGATCCTATTCAGAGAGGTTCTGATTATATTCAGAGAGGTTCCGAGGTTCGGATCGTATTCGGAGAGGTTCCGAACCTATTCCGAATTGTTGAAACGTTTAGAGCTATAGCTAGCTATAGTTTATAGAGGTTCCGATAGGTTCCGAGGTTCCGATCCTATTCAGAGAGGTTCTAATCATATTCAGAGAGGTTCCGAGGTTCGGATCGTATTCGGAGAGGTTCCGAACCTATTCCGAACCTATTCTAAGTAGTTCTAAGTACCTTAAGCTATTCTATTATAACTAATACTAGCTTTAGTATATACTAGCTATATATTAGTAGTATAATAACACTTAAAAAGTACTTAGAAGAAAAAATAAAAAGTCTAGAGAAAGTGTTTTTTTTTTTAAAGTCGATTTAAGCGACTTTTTATATATTAACTTTAATTAGTAATTATATATTAATAATCCTTATAATTAGAGCTACTAGCGTATAGGTTTTAGTAAGTTATATAACTAAAGTAGATTATCTAGTAGAGTATAGCTTTTATACTAGGGTCGCTCTTACTAAACACGGTGCGCTATATATAACTAGCTACGTAGTAGGCTTAGCATATATATAGGCTACTCCTACCTTCGACTTCGACTTCGACTTCGACTTCGACTTTAACACTTTAACACTTTACTTCAACGATAACAACGACGACAACGATAATAATAACTCTTTATTACTATTATATTATATTTGTTACTTAGCACTAGTATTAGGCTGCTTATTAGTATTATAATCTAGGTTATATTTATTATATTCGCTACCCTAGTTAATTCTACGTTATTAAATAATATTAACTATATTTTATAGTTAGACTTTTAGTAGAGTAAATACCTAGTAAATTAGAAGTATTAGATTTATTGTCTATATTATTGCTATTACTATTGCTATTACTTTTATAATATATACTATTTCTACTCTTACTTCCTAAACTAACGTACGTATCTTATAGTTTCTAACTAACTAACTAACTAACCGACTAACTAACTAATTAAACTAATTATATTAAGGCATATATATAAGGATAACGTTATTTAGGTTAGTAGAACAATTAGTAGATTAATTAGTAAAATTAGTAGAATTAGTAGAATTAGTAGAATTAGTAGAATTAGTAGAATTAGTAGAATTAGTAGAATTAGTAGAATTAGTAGAATTAGTAGAACTAGTAGAATTAGTAGAAGTAGGACTTAAGCATTTAGACATATTATATAAGAGTAGTATAGCTATGTAATATACGCCTAATTACGTAATTTCAAATTTAAGTCCTTTTTTTAAGCTCTTTTTCAAGCTCTTTTTCTAGCTCTTTTTCTAGCTCTTTTTCTAGCTCTTTTATTCTTAAGTCTTTTTCAATACTAGCTTAAAACTAGCTTCAATCTAGCTCTAAACTAGTTCTAATCTAGCTCTAAACTAGTTTAGAACTATTTATATAAAGTCGACTCTAGATTAGATACGTTTAAGGTATTATAGATTAAGAAACTAATTTAGCTCTCTTTTAAACCTAGCTCTAAATCAGTTCTAAAGCAGCTCTAAACTAGTAGAACCTCTCTAAACTGGCTCTAAACTAGTTCTAAGCTAGCTCTAAACTAGTAAAACCTCTCTAAACCAGTTCTAAACTAGTTCTAAACTAGTTCTAAATCGGTTCTAAATCGGTTCTAAACTAATAGAACTACTCTAATACTAATCTAATCTTAGATTAATCTTAATTTAAATTAAAGTTAAATTAGAGTCGAATTAGAGTTAAATTAGTATTAAGTAAATAGCAGTTTAGTAGTATAGTATAAAGAGTTAATTTAATATTTAATTTAATAAGAGATATACTTTATCTTTAGAATTAATAATAATTAATATACTAATTAAAAGAGCTAGATTTTATATAGTATAATCTAATACCTCTTTTATTCTTTATATTAATAATATAGATAATCTAAATATTACTTTAAAGAATCTTTAAAATATACTTATCTAAGAGAATAAGAAAGAGATAGAAGTTAAGAGATTCTCTATTATATAACGATTTAAATACTCTTTTCTACTCTAGAATAAAGCTATATATAACTTTATATAAGAGTACTTAACCTTTCTTATAAATATTAATATTTAAAGACTTTATAAGCGATTTAGCTATTTATTAGTACTAAGATTATAATATATACTAAAAAGAGCTAAGTATTATATTAACTAAAGTATTCTTTAATATCTTACTAAATTCTATAAATACTATTAAAAGTATAGAAGTTTACTAAGCTAATTTAAGTTTATCTTTTATAATAATCTTAAATTTAATTATAGTATTTTAATTAATACTTTCTTTCTTAATAAATAAGTAGTCTTATACTATATAGATAAAGTAATAAGGTATTAAGTAAATAACTTTTTATTAGATATAAAAGTAATAACTATATAAAAAGTTTTCTAAAAATATTAGATTAATATATATCTTAGACCTTTTAATTATATTATTATAAATACTAGAATAAACTTTATTAAAAAAGACTTTATATACTCTACTACTAGAATAGATACTATAGTAAAAACTATACTAGTTAAGATATATAATTTAATTAGTATAATAGAACGTTATTATAGACTAATTTAATAAGTATATAATATTATATATAAATAAAAGCTCTATCTTTTATAAAGTTTAATACTTTAAATAGCTTTTAAAGTAATTAATAATATAGTAAGTCTAAATAGACTAGTTCTTACTCTATTAGTATATAGAGTATATACTTAAATAACTATAACTAATATACCTTTATAACTAATTTCTACGAGGTCTAAGACTTATAAGAAGGCTACTTAAGAGGTATAAAAGTAGATTATATCTTATTAAGTTAAAGAGGCTTTTAATATATAAAATAGACTAATTAACTAAGTTAAGAACTTACTCTTAAATTTAGACGTTTTAGTATAAAGAGAGTATATAAAGTCTTAAATAAGACCTTTTATCTTTTAAGGAATTAAGAATAAGAACTATATTATAGTACTACTAAGTAGTTTTATAAAGTTTTAATTTATAGTTATAAAGCTATACTTTATTAAAACTTTAGAAACTTTTAGAATAGTACTAGTAACTAAGGAAGTTTCTAGTATAGTATATTTAAGTATTTATAGTAAATAATAATAGTATAGTATATATTAAATTATAATAAAAGAAGATTAATAGATTAACTAATTAAGATGTTTTTAAGATTATTACTTAGAAAGAGTTATCTCTTAATACTAGAATATTTAGATTATGTTTTATAGATAATATTAAATTTAAGAGTATAGTACTTGCTTTTATAAAGTTAAGATTAGTTATCTAAGTATATAATAATACTAGGAAGTTACTAGTACTTACTTAGACGTCTACTATTTAAAGAGTAAGCTAGAGAATAATCCTTATACTTATTATAATACTTCTAGGCTTATAAGTATATATATACCTACTTACTTTTACTTAATACTAGTTTAAATTAGTATTAAATTAATTTTAATAGCTTAAGTAAGAGTTAATATAGTATCTAATCCTATTTAGAGAGGTTCTAAGGTTCTAATCCTATTTAGAGAGGTTCTAAACCTATTCTAAATTATTAAGTTAATTAGAGCTATAGCTAGCTATAGTTTAAAGAGGTTTAGAACTTATTTAGAGAGGTTCCAAGGTTCTAAACCTATTCTAAACCTATTCTAAGTAGTTCTAAGTAGCTTAAGCTATTCTATTATAACTAATACTAGCTTTAGTATATACTAGCTATATATTAGTAGTATAATAATACTTAAAAAGTACTTAGAAGAAAAAATAAAAAGTCTAGAAAGAGTGTTTTTTTTTTTAAAGTTAATTTAAGTAACTTTTTATATATTAACTTTAATTAGTAATTATATATTAATAATCCTTATAATTAGAGCTACTAGTGTATAAGTTTTTAATATATTATATAACTAAAGTAAGTTATATAGTAGAGTATAGCTTTCGTACTAGGGTTACTCTTACTAAATATAGTATACTACGTATAACTAGCTATATAACTACTAAGACCTAGTACATAGGCTATCTCCACCTTCGACTTCGACTTCGACTTCGACTTCGACTTCGACTTCGACTTTAATATTTTAACTTTAATACTTTAACTTTAATACTTTAATATTAATACTTTAATACTTTAATAATAATAATAATAATAATAACTCTTTATTACTATTATATTATATTTATTACTTAGTATTAAGCTACTTATTAGTATTATAATCTATATTATCTTTATTATATTTACTAGCTTAGTTAATTCTATATTATTAAATAATAATAATATACCTTTTATTTTTTTAACAATTTAGGTATATTTTATAGTTAAACTTTTAGTAGAGTAAATTAGAGCTCTTAAATTAGTTACTTAGTAAATTAGAAGTATTAGATTTGTTATCTACGTTATTACTATTATTATTAGTATATACTATTTCTACCTTTACTTCTTAAACTAATATATATACCTTATAAATTCTAATTAACTAACTAACTAACTAACTGACTAACTAACTAATTAAACTAATTATATTAAGGTATATATATAAGGATAATATTATTTAGGTTAGTAGAATATTTAGTAGAATATTTAGTAAAACGAATAATTAGTAGAATTAGTAGAATTAGTAGAATTAGTAGAAGTAGGACTTAGGCATTTAACGAACTAGAGTATGTTATATAAGAGTAGTATAGCTATATAATATATACCTAGTTACGTGATTTTAAATTTAAGTCCTTTTTTAAGCTCTTTTTTAAGCTCTTTTATTCTTAATTCTTTTTTAGTACTAGTCTAAAACTAGCTCTAACCTTATTCTAAACTAGTTCTAAACTAGTTCTAAACTAGTTTTAAACTAGTTTAGAACTATTTATATAAAGTTAACTCTAGATTAGATATATTTAAGGTGTTATAGATTAAGAAACTAATTTAGCTCTCTTTTAGACCTAGCTCTAAATCAGTTCTAAACTAGCTCTAAACTAGTAGAACCTTTTTAGACTGGTTCTAAACCAGTTCTAAATAGGTTCTAAATTAGTTCTAAACTAATAGAACTACTCTAATACTAATCTAACCCTAGGTTAACTTTAATTTAAATTAGAGTTAAATTAGAGTTAAATTAAAGTTAAATTAGTATTAAGTAAATAGTAGTTTAGCAGTATAGTAGTATTTAGTCTATTAGATAGTGTTAATCTATATACTTAGATAGTATTTAGTCTATTAGATAGTATTTAGTCTATTAAATAGTATTTAGTCTATTAGATACTAGTAATCTGTATTAGGTACTATCTATTTAGGCTATAGATTATTAATCTAGAGTTATTAAGAATATTATATTATACTAGTATAATTAAGTACTAGTATAAGTGCTTATTATATACTAATATACTCTCTTAATAAGTACTTCTATTTAAGTTATCTTAACACGTTAGTTAAGAGTATTAATCTTTAGTTTTTATATATTAGTATATAACTTATTATTTCTAATTATATAAGGAATTATTAGAATTTTGTTTTATTAAGTACTTTAGTAAAGCTATCTACTTTTTAATCTATTAATTTTATATATATTAGATCTATAGTTCCTTTAACTAATAAGTCTCTTATATAGTAGTATTTAATAGCTATATACTTTATTCTTTTATAATATATAGAGTTATAGCTTAATATAAGAATAGTTATATAATAAAGTAGTTAAAGAGTAAATATATATAAATTATATATATATATAAATATATAGGTACTTATATGCTCTCTACTAGGGTTTTGAGCTAGTATTAACTTAGACTTAATACTGGTTTAATACTAGTTTAAGATATAAGTTATTTCTTAAAGTAGCTTTAATATGTTTTATAAAACGATTTAAAGTAATTTAAGCTGATTTATAAAACGATTTAAGGTAAGAAACCGATTTATAAAACGATTTAAGGGAATTATAAAACGATTTAAGAGAATTTAAGCTGATTTATAAAACGATTTAAAGTAAGAAACTGATTTATAAAACGATTTAAGGTAATTTAAGCTGATTTATAAAACGATTTAAAATTAGAAACTAACTTATAATCTAGCTCTTAACTTAGTTTAAAAAATATGTTTAAAATAAAGTACTTAGAAGAAAAAATAAAAAGTCTAGAGAGAGTGTTTTTTTTTTAAAGGCGATTTAAGTGGCTTTTTATATATAAACCTTATATAATTTTTATATTCTAGTAGTTCTTAAATTTAGAGCTATTAGTGTATAAATTTAGTAAGTTACGTAACTAAAGTAGGTTATATAGTAGAGCGTGGCTTTTATGCTAGGGTCGCTCTTACTGAACATAGTGCGCTACGTATAACTAGCTACGTAACTGCTAAGACCTAGCGTACGGGCTACCCCTACCTTCGACTTCGACATCTTCGACTTTAATACTTTGATATCTTTGACTTCGATACTTCGATATCTTTGACTTTGATACTTTACTTCGATAACGACGACGACGACGACGACGATAACTATTTATTAATATTACTATTGTATTGTATTCCTTACTTAGCATTAGGCTGCTTATTAGCCTTGTAATCTAGGTCGTATTCGTTATATTCGCTACCCTGGTTATTTCTACGTTGTTGAATAATAATAATATACCTCTTGTTTTTCGACGATTTAGGTATATTCTATGGTCGGACTTTTAGTAGAGCGAATTAGAAGCCCCGAATTGGTTACTTAGCGAATTAGAAGTATTAGATTTGTTATCTACGTCATCGCTGTCGTTGTCGCTGTCGCTTTTACAGTACGTACTGTTTCTACCCTTACTTCCTGAACTGACGTACGTGCCTTATAGTTTCCGACTGACCGACCGACTAACCGACCGACTGACCGACCGACCGACCGACCGACCGATCTAACTAATTAAATCGAGGCATATATACAGGGATGACGTCATTTGGGTCGGTGGAACATTCAGTAGAATAATCGATAGAATAATTAGTGGAATTAGTGGAATTAGTAGAAGTAGGACTCGGGCATTTAGGTATATTATATAAGAGTAGTATAGCTACGTAATATACGCCTGATTATGTAATTTTAGTCTTTTTTTATATATATTCTCTAGTAATTTTAAATAGTTTTTAATACTAATATAATACTACTCTAATACTAAGTTACTACTAGTTTAAGGCGGGTCTAGAATTAAGTTAAACTAGTATCTAATACTAACTTAACTTACTAACCTGGTTTATAACCTGGTTCGACTCGCTGAAACGAGTTAGGTTTTACTACTATGAATTATCTTAAGTCGGTTTTAAAGTATGTTTAACCTAGTTCTTGAATTATTTTAAACTACTTTAATCTAGTTTATAAACTAGCTTAAACACGCTTTAGGAACCGGTCTAAATCATCTTAAGTCGGGGTTGAACTGGATTTAACCCTGTCTTAAAACCCTCGCTAGTTAGTAGTAAAGTATATATATATATATACCTTATTTTTATCTTTTTAATATACTAAAGGCCTCCTTATATAAACTAAAGGCTTAGTAGTCTTAGCACGTAGAACTAGGTATAGAATTAGGTCTATAGTATATAATATCTACTAAGGTAGTAGACTTATACTAATCTAGCGATTTCTTTATACTTTTAAGATAAAGAGCTAAAATAAAAGATCCTTTATTTTAAGTCTATATATTAACGCGTTACTCTAGAGCGCCTCTAATATGTTATAGATATATAGTTATATAATATACTTATTAGGCTTACTAAATAGGCTTATATAAGATTAATTACATAATCCTAAGTAGCTTATAATATAAGCTATAAATTATTTATAATAATTTTATTATCTTAGACTTAAATACTTTAAATCCTTAACTTACTAATCTTATATTATTATATATATTATATCCCCTTATAAGATAGATATATATATTTAAGTATTATATCTATCTTATATTATTATATATATTTTTAGCTATCTTTAAGATTAAGACTTTTAATAAATATATTATACTTAGTCTTATTTAAGCCTTTTATAAAGCTGTTAGCTATATCGTCTTTTATACTAATATATACTAGTATTATTTAACTACTATCTATTACTTCTCTTATAAAGTAATATATAATATTAATATACTTTATTCTTTTATAAAACTTAAGATTATTAGCTAGTTTCTAAGCTAATTTACTATTAGTTAAAAGAGTAGGTATAGTAGTAGTATTATTAGTTATAAGTTTATTAAAGTAGTCTACTATATATATACCTACTTGCTTTTACTTAATACTAGTTTAACTTAGTATTAAATCGATTTTAATAACTTAAGTAAAAGTTAATATAGTATCTGATTCTACTTAGAGAAATTCTAAGGTTCTAATCCTATTTAAAGAGGTTCTAATTATATTTAGAGAGGTTCTAAGGTTTAAAACCTATTTAAAGAGGTTCTAATCATATATATATACCTACTTACTTTTACTTAAAACTAGTTTAAATCAGTATTAAATCGATTTTAAGAGCTTAAGTAAGAGTTAATATAGTATCTAATCTTATTTAGAGAGGTTCTAAGGTTCTAATTCTATTTAGAGAGGTTTTAAGGTTTAGATCCTATTTAAAGAGGTTTAAAACCTATTTAAAGAGGTTCTAAGGTTCTAATCCTATTTAAAGAGGTTCTAAACCTATTCCAAACCTATTCTAAGTAGTTCTAAGTAGCTTAAGCTATTCTATTATAACTAATACTAGCTTTAGTATATACTCGCTATATATTAGTAGTATATTAACACCTAAAAAGTACTTAAAAGAAAAAATAAAAAGTCTAGAGAGAGTGTTTTTTTTTTTCAAAGGCGATTTAAGCGACTTTTTATATATTAACTTTAATTAGTAAGTATATATTAATAATCCTTATATTTAGGGCTACTAGCGTATAAGTTTTAATATATCACGTAACTAAAGTAGGTTACATAGTAAGGCGTGGCTTTCATACTAGGGTCGCTCTTGCCGAACACGGTGCGCTACGTACAACTAGCTACGTAGTAGGCTTGGCGTATGCACGGGCCACCCCCACCTTCGACTTCGACTTCGACACTTCGACACTTCACTTCGACGACGACGATAACTCTCTATCGCTATCGTATCGCATTCGTTACTCGGCATCGGGCCGCTTATCGGCATCGTAATCCACGTTGTATTCGTCGCGTTCGCTACCCTGGTCAATTCCACGTCGTCGAACAATAACGACAACATACCCCTTCTTTTTCGACGATTTAGGCACATTTCACGGTCGGACTTTCGGCAGAGCGAATCAGAGCCCTCGAATTAGTCGCCTAGCGAATCAGAAGCATCGGATTTGTCATCTACGTCATCACTGTCGCTGTCGGTACGTACTGTTTCCACCCTTACTTCCTGAACTGACGTACGTGCCTTATAGTTTCCGACCGACCGACCGACCGACCGATTAAACCAATCACATCGAGGCATATATACAGGGATGACGTCATTTGGGTCGGTGGAACATTCGGTGGAACATTCGGTGGAACGAATAATCGGTGGAACGAATAATCGGTGGAATTGGTGGAATTGGTGGAATTGGTGGAAGCAGGACTCGAGCACTCGACGAACCAGGGCATGTTACGTAAGAGTATTGTAGCCACGTAATATACACCTGGTCACGTGATTTCAAGTCCTTTTTTCAAGCTCTTTTTCAAGCTCTTTTATTCTTAATTCTTTTTCAGTACTAGCCTAAAACTAGCTCTGACCTTGTTCTAAACCAGTTCCGAACTAGTTCGGAACTATTCATACAAAGTCGACTCTGGATCAGATGCGTTCAAGGTGTTATAGATTAAGAAACTGATTTGGCTCTCTTTCAGACCTAGCTCTAAATCGGTTCTGAACCAGCTCTGAACTAGTGGAACCTTTCTGAACCGGTTCCGAACCGGTTCTAAATCGGTTCCGAATCGGTTCCGAACTAATAGAACTACTCTGATACTAATCCGACCCTAGGTCAACCTTAATTCAAATCGGAGTCGAATCGGAGTCGAATCGGAGTCGAATCGGAGTCGAATCGGAGTCGAATCGGAGTCGAATTAGTGTTAAGCGAATAGCGGTTCGGCAGTATAGTATTTAGAAAGGTTCTAAGGTTCCGATCCTATTCAGAATCGTTAAATTAATCAGAGCTATTGTTAGACTATAGTTCAGAGAGACTCTAAGGTTTAGATCCTATTTAGAGAGGTTCTAATCATATTTAGAGAGGTTCTAAGGTTTAGAACCTATTTAGAGAGGTTCTGATTATATTTAGAAAGGTTCTAAGGTTCTAAACCTATTCTAAATTGCTAAAACGTTTAGAGCTATCGTTAGACTATAGTTTAGAGAGATTCTAAGGTTTAGATCCTATTTAAAGAGGTTCTAATTATATTTAGAGAGGTTCTAAGATTCTAAACCTATTCTAAATCGTTAAAACGTTTAGAGCTATTGTTAGACTATAGTTTAGAGAGATTCTAAGGTTCCGATCCTATTTAGAGAGGTTCTAAACCTACTTTAAATCGTTAAAAAGTTTAGAGTTATTAGAAAGGTTATAATTCTATTATAAGTTAATTATACTTCTAAGCTTACTACTTTAGATATAATATACTAACATACTTATATAGCTTTAGTATTATATTAATATCTAAGAGCTAAGGTACTACTAAACTAAATAAAGCCTTCTACTAATAGTAATATATAGTATAAACTATATATAAATGATAATACTACTATTGTTTATATATTTAAAAATAACTAGGTATTAATAAGTATAAAACCCCCACTATGTATAAGCGGTCTACTTTATTACACTACTATAACCGAACTCTAAAAATGCTATAGCAACATCTATAGCAACATCTATAGTAACATCTATAGCTATATCTATAATAACATATATAATAATATCTATAATAATATCTATAACAACACCTATATCCACATCTACATCTATATCCACATCTATATTTATAACAACATCTATAATAACATCTATATCCATATCTATATCTACATCTATAATAACATCTACATCTATATTCACATCTACAATAATACCTACAACAATAGCGAGATTATTAGCGAGAGTAAAAAGTAACACTCTAAATATAGTATAAACGAAAAGAAAGAGAAAACCATAAGCTAACAGCTTAATTAGTAGGGATATTATTATCTTTATTAAAGTTAGAAAAGGTAGTAGGTCTATTAAAGTCTTTCTTATCCTCCTCTTAATAACTATGACTACTACTACGAATAGTGGTAAACTCGTTACCTCTATCCTTATTAGATAAGTCAGATAAGTTACTTAAGCTTTCTAGGTCGCTATTAGTATTAGAGTTAATAAAAGACTTATCTTTTCCTCAGCGCCTAGCTAAAAGAAACTTACGTAGTAGGATATTATTTAGTCTAAGTTCTATATACTCGACGAATATATATAGACTATTAAAGACTAATAATATATAAGCTAGAGTATTAAGTAGGACTTCGATTCTATAAGCACGTAAGTTATTAAGATATGAATAAGTTAATAATATAAGAGTAAGAACTACTTTTATTAGTATAAAGAAGGCTTTATTAATCTACGACTTATATTTAAGGTACTTTATTCTAAGCTTCGTAGCTCCGTTCTTATCTAGCTTATCTACCTTAGTAAACTAGATGTATAGAGATATAAAATAGAATATAAAAGATAACTAATAAGGCTTATAAACGCGCTTAAGTATATAATAGACACTTTTAAATATAGTATTATTAAAGTCAAGGATTAGGTAACTCTATAGTCTATTAATATTATTAGTTTATAGCTTAGTATCTTAAACGTAATTCGTTATAAATTAAGTATATCTTTTAAGAGTATAATATTTCTAATTTTTCTTATCTCACGATATCTTATATATAGTAATAAGTATAAGAGAGTGCTTAGCTTTAAGATAGCTATATACTAATAAACTAGGCTAACTAATATTAAGACTCTCTAGAAAGACAATATAATACTATCTATTAGCTATTTCTAAATACTTATATATCTCCTTTTTAGAAACAGTATACTTAATAACCAGTGTAGCCTCGCTTATAGAGGCATTAGTAGAAGGCTTTCTTAACATAGCACTAGGCTCTATAAATATAATAGTAATATAGGTAGATGCTAGTATAACACGTACGTCAGCCTTACAAAGATATACTTCAGAGAGACAAGAATACGATAATTTCAGTCTAGTCTAGATAGTAGGTAGATAAGAGTTAGAGATATAAGGACTATTAGATATAGACATATAGCGCTAGGTTACTAGTAGCGATGTCTAATAAAGAGGGGATAGACGTAGTATTAGTAATAAAAGAGGTAGACGAGAGTTCGTAGTATAGCGTTATAAACTATCTCCTAAAGTAGCTATATACGAAACTCGGGTAGAGAGAGCCTTAACTAGGCCTAGTTATATTAGAGTAGTTATAGAAGGTGTATTATCTTCTAGGCTTATTAGAAACGATTTAGAGGACTATAAAGTATACGAGTTACTTCGAGATTACGATAAGGCCTTTAAAGGCTAAGAGTCTTAAGATAGCGTGTTTTAAGAGGTATTCTAGAATGCTGTCTTACGTATAGAGCCTTAGGATTATAGTTGAGATTATAGTTAAGATTATAGTTAGGAATACTATAGTTAGGAATGCTATGCTTAAGTCTTACGAGATACCTATAGAAGGCTTTATTAGATGTTAAAGAGTAAATAAGTGAGTAGTATATATAGTTTAGGTTTTAGATAGCTTATCCTCTATTTATGTGCTAATTCGAGGATCTATAGATTAAATACGCTTTATAGGTTACTGAATATCAATTAATATATACCTTTAATAAGAGTAAAAGTAATATATATACTAGTAGAAGACTTAGGATTATTAGAGAATACCTTAAAGACAATATTCTTTTAACAGCTACTATTAAGTTTATTAGTACGATTATATAAGCTGTTCTTTGATTTATACTTCTTAGCTTTAGCTATAAAAGGGGTAGATTACCGTAGATATTACTTTAAAAAGGGTAGGTTAGGATTAGCAGAGTCTATACTTAGTCTACTACGTTTCTTTAATATTAA
Source organism: Hymenoscyphus infarciens (assembly GCA_001414345.1). Classification (NCBI taxonomy): domain Eukaryota; kingdom Fungi; phylum Ascomycota; class Leotiomycetes; order Helotiales; family Helotiaceae; genus Hymenoscyphus; species Hymenoscyphus infarciens. The sequence continues at coordinate 46,665 of LLCB01000293.1, read as the reverse complement.
AGGCATAGTAGAAGTGCTGCTAAACGATAAGTATATATTAGGTAACATAGCTAAAGTGTCTAAAGAAGATATAATTAATAATATTAATAATATAATATTATTAAAAACGTACCTTCAACGTTTCTCCTAATATAGATAAGCGCTTAGTCGCTTTCGTAGATATAGCTAATTAGGCCTACTTTTATATATTAGTATTATAACTAAGTATATATATAAGGTTATACTATACCACGAGTCGGCGCCCTAGTATATAAGGCGGGAGGTTACGCTGGAATTTCGGAAGTGTAGAGTAGATGAATCGAGTTAGAGTTCGACGGAACTTAAACTATATAGCAGGTTACGTAGTAGAAGCCTTCGTCGCTACCTTCTAGGTTATATAAGGCTACAACGAAGGTATAAGGCTTCTAATATTATACTACTATTATAAAAACGTAGATCTTAAACGAAATAACTAGTATAACCTAATCTATATAATATAACTTTATCATATAATAAGCTCTAAGTAGACATGTAAACTTTAGTACTTAGAGAAATAAGATTAATTACTATTTACTAATACTTTATATTCTAGAGAAATAACCGCTAGCGTAAGTAAATAGCTCTATAAATAAAGATAAAGCTAACTAGCCTATATCTAGATTAAATATTCCTAAGTATTAATTTTCCTACTCTACTCTAATCTAATCTATAATATTTTACTTATATAACCTATAATATATAGAAGCCTTCCTTAATTCAACTCTACTATTATACTAACTTTATTCATAGATTATATTACCTAAGACCGCGCTTTCTCTAAAGCTAAAACCAAAGCTATAGTTACTACTCTAAAACGTACTTAAGCGTAAGGTAACCCTTAGAAACAGTTTAGCTATATTCTACGAGATTACTACGCTAGCGGAAGACAGGGTTAATTATATAACTAGCTACCTAGTATAAGATCGCTTAGCTACCTATAATAGTCTTTATTATATAAAGTAGCTTAGATTAAATTCTAAGAAAGTACTAGATAAATAGATAGAGAGTCTAATATTTATACTAATCTAGAAGCTATATTATCGCTACTATATTAAGCTATGTCTATTATATAATAAGATAATAGGTAGTAGAGAAAAGAAGAGTAAAACGTTTGAAAAGGCCTAAGATTGTACGTTAAAGGCTATTTAATAGCGGTTTATAGCTAGTGAAGCTTATAGAGCATATACCTATACTATAAAAAACCTAAATACTAAGAGCTAGAAAGAGATTGATTAGATAACGTATATATTATACTTACTATATAAGAAAAACATTCGCTATTAAGAGAGTGTTTTCTTTAAGACTTAATTATTATAGTTAGAGATAGATAAACGCTTATAGTATATTATTTAAAGAATAATTATCCTAGTAAGTAAGGTACTTGACTACTTAAAAGACTCTTTTAGTATATAGTTTATTAATTCGCTCTTACTAGTTACTCTAAAGAAACCTTATATATAAACTATCTTAGAAGTGGCTATTGAAGTAGATATATTATTATTAGAATTACTATTAAAGCGTAGTAAGAGTAAGTTAGAGATAGAGGTGTTGAAGCCTTCTCTTAAACCCTTATAATTACTAGTAGATAACGTAGTTAAGAATAGAAATAGAGATAAGAATAAGAGTGAAGATAATCCTTTTTAAGATATAGAAAAAGAATAGAATAAGGTATTATCTCTACTTAAGAAGATATTAGCTACTAAGAACATAGACGACTTAATAGATTCTACTATACTGTACTGCTGAACCGCTATTTACTCAACTCCGGTTCGACTCCGATTTGACTCCGGTTCGACTCCGATTCGGCTCTGATTCGAATCAAGGTTGACCTAGGATCGGATTATGTTCTAAGCGGCTCAGAACTAGTTTAGAACCAGTTTAGAACTAGTTTAGAGCCAGTTCGGAACTAGTTTAGAACTAGAGCTAAATTAGTTTAGAACCAGAGCTAAATTAGTTTCTTCATCTGTAACACCTTGAACGTATTTGATTTAGAGTCGACTTTAGTTCCGAACTAGTTTGGAACTAGTTCGGAACCAGTTTGGAACTAGTTCGGAACCAGTTTAGAACCAGTAGAACTAGCTTAGAACTAGTTTTAAGCTAGTTTTAAGCTAGTATCGAAAAAGAATTAAAAGAGCTTGAAAAAGGACTTGAATTTGAAATCACGTGAAAAGGTGTGTATTACGTGGCTATACTACTCTTATGTAACATGCCTGAATGTCTAGGTCCTGCTTCTACTAATTCCACTAATTCCACTAATTCCACTAATTCCACCGATTCCACCAATTCTACCGATTATTCTACCGAATGTTCCACCGACCTAAATGACGTTATCCCTGTATGTATGCCTCGATGTGATTGGTTGGTTGGTCGGTCGGAAACTATAAGGCATGTACGTCAGTTCAGGAAGTAAGGGTGGAAATAGTACGTACTATAAAAGCGATAGCGACAGCGATGACGTAGATGATAAATCCGATGCTTCTGATTTGCTAGGTAACCAATTCAGGGCTTCTTATTCGATCTGCTGAAAGTCCGACCGTGAAATGTGCCTAAATCGTCGAAAAAGAAGAGGTATGTTGTTGTTGTTCGACGACGTGGAATTGACCGGGGTAGCGAATACGACGAATACGACCTGGATTACGATGCCGATAAGAGGCCCGATGCCGATGCCGAGTAGGGAATGCGATGTAATAGCAATAGATAGTTATTGTTGTCGTCGTCGTCGTCGAAGTAAAGTGTCGAAGTGTTGAAGTATCGAAGTCGTTGAAGTCAAAGTTGAAGTCGAAGGTAGGGGTGGCCTGTGTGTACGCCAAGCCCACTACGTAGCTAGTTATACGTAGCGCACCGTGTTCGGCAAGAGCGACCCTAGTACAAAAGCCACGCCCCACCATATGACCCACTTTAGTCACGTGACTTTTATTTTTTATATACTTATAGCCCTAATTCTAAGGATTATTAATATATACTTATCAATTAAAGTTAATATATAAAAAGTCGCTTAAATCGCCTTTAAAAAAAACCACTCTCTCTAGACTTTTTATTTTTTCTTCTAAGTACTTTTTAGGTATTAATATACTACTAAGATATAGCTAGTATATACTAAAGCTAATATTAGTTATAATAGAATAGCTTAAGCTACTTAGAACTACTCAGAATAGGTTCAGAATAGGTTCGGAATAGGTTCGGAATAGGTTCAGAACCTTTCTAAATAGGTTCAGAACCTTTCTAAATAGGTTCAGAACCTTTCTAAATAGGTTTAGAACCTTTCTAAATAGGTTCAGAACCTCTCTGAACTATAGTCTAGTAATAGCTCTAAACGTTTCTATAATTTAGAATAGGTTCAGAACCTCTCTGAATAAGTTCTAAATAGATTCTGAATAGGTTCTGAATAAGTTCTAAATAGGTTCGGAACCTCTCTGAACTATAGTCTAGCTATAGCTCCGAACGTTTCAACAATTCGGAATAGGTTTAGAACCTATTCAGAGAGGTTCAGAACCTATTCAAAACCTATTCCAAACCTATTCAGAACCTATTCCAAACCTATTCAGAACCTATTCCAAACCTATTTAAAACCTATTCCGAACCTATTGAAATCGATTCAATACTGATTTGAACTAGGTTTAAGTAAAAGCGAGTGAGTATATACGTATTCTATAGTTACTAGAGTATATGCTTGCTCTTAAGATTAGCGGTATATATAATAGCGAGTTTGTCTTAAAAGATCTAAGATTCTAACTACTACTAGATCTAAAAGCTACTACTAATAAGTATAATATTATATAAATAGTATAGGATTTAGTATTGAAAAACTTCTTATATAAGGTTACTATGCCTCTACCTCTTATAGACACTACTACTATTAATAAGTTTAATAATTTAAACTAACTACTTAATAATATAGATTACTAGCTAGGCGATTATTATAATATATATAAATATTATAATCTCGACTCTTAGGCCTCTTACTTCTCTAGTATATCTATTTCGTAACTTTTGTCTACTTAGTAAGTTACTACTATCTTCTAATCCTTTTATATTCTTAACTCGTTTAGTAGCTTAATACGCGGTATACTATTATACGACGCTACTAGATTAGAAAAGACTTATACTATAATTAGCGTTATACTTAAGATTTATAAAAGGCTCTCTTATAATAATAGTCGAATACTAATAAGAATAGAGCTATAAAATTCGTAAGAACAAATATATAGTATACTTATATCTTAAGTAATAGTAGAAGTAATAATACGAGGAAATCAATTAGTAAGCTAACTCTAGGGTCTTGGTTAACTACTTACCTAAGCCTAAATACATTTATAAATAGAAACTACGTCTAATTCTTTACTCTACTAATATAATATTAACATAGGCAGCGACAATTATACGTATAGCTCCTAAGTTTACTATATATATATACTATAGAGATAGACGTATAACTAATTTTAGTATCTTATTCTATGTTTCTAGAATTATAGTACTTATAAAGGACTATCTAATATTTAATACTACTTTATTAGAAAACGACTATATAATTGTTATTATCTCTCTATAGACTTACGCGACACGCTATAGACTAGCGAAGTTAAAGAAAGTATAGTATACGAAGAGTTGAGATAAAGAGAACGTTGTTAAAGCCTTTAACTACTAGGATCTTAATATAAGCTTTTTCTTATATAGTAAATAGTAAGAGGTTTATATTAATAAAGCTTATTTTATTAAAAACTTTCTTATAAGTCTATCTTTATCTATTAAATAGACTAGCTATAAGACTAACTACTATATAACTATATTAGCTCTCTTTAATTTAGTCTTAGATTAGAATAGCTATATAGAGATATTCTTAGTTAGAGATAAGCTCTAGTTAGAGGTAAATTTATTAACTTAAGATATTAATAGAGTAACTAACTCTTTTACTCTAAATAATAATAATCTAGCTACTATCTTATATCTTATATCTTAGATAAGTTATAAATAGCTTAATAATAAGAACGTTACTAGTACTAAGAACTAAGGCTTATATCTCTACGCTATTTTCTGTCTAATTATAATTTAATAAACATATATATCTACTAACTCTAGTAAGCTAAATAAGGTTATTAGATAGTCTATTATAAACAAATATATCTAGATTCTTAAGTATACTTTTATTAACGAAGAATAGAAGATTTATAATAATGTCTCTCTTATTTATATTAAAGAACTTATATTTCTATTTAAAAATAAGTATATTAGTTAGAATTAGAAGTATTATTATATACTCGTTCTTCTTTTTATATAGCTTAGCTTTAAGTTTTATAATAATAAGTTCCTTGCTAGTAGTCTACCTTAGTAGAAGGCTTTTACTAATCTTTTATATAATATTCTCAAAGCTAGCTATAATAGTACTATTACTACTAAGAAGTAACTGCTATATATAATACTAGATAAAGATAATATATATAGTTAGTTAGCTAGCTTATGTCTTAGTATACCTAAGATCTATATATAGCTCTATATCCTTACTAAATTAGTTATTCTTTATAAGAAGAAGATTGTTATATTTACTATAATACTAGTAATATAGATACTACTACTTATTATCTATTATACTTTATATATTAGTATTAGCTATTATTCTTTAGACTATAGCTTAGCTAAGTGTAAGAAGATTATTAAGTAATTTAATAAGTATATAGATAAGTATATAGTCTTTCTTAGTAATTATACTGTTAGTAGTATATTAATTAACTTATAGAAATATATATATTATCTCTAATAGTTTAACCTATCTTTTAATATAGATACTGACATTTAAGAGAATAGTAGAATTCTATATATAAGCTAAACTTAAGACGTTAAGGTCTTCTATATATGTGTTATAAGTACTATATACGATATAATAATATATAATAATATCTAAAAGGTAATCTCTAACTATATTACTAAATTAAATATTAATATTATCTAAGACTTAACTTAGAGCTCTCTTAATCTTAAATCAACTTATGTTATTAATAATTACTATGTTATTAATAGACTCTTATTATCTAAAAGCGATCTCTATATACTTACTAATATATAGCCTATTAGTCTAGCCTTTCTTATAAAATATATTATTTATATATAAAATTGTAAGAATGGTCACGTGATGAAGCAGTCAGGGAGTGAATATGTATGAATTGTATGTATATATGAATGTGTGGGTATGTGTGTGTGTACACCTTATTTTCATCTTTTCGGTGTGCTAAAGGCCTCCTTATATAGACCGAAGGCTTGGCAGTCTTGGCGCGCGGAACCAGGTGTGGAATTAGGTCCGTAGCACGCAATATCCACTAAGGTGGTGGACTTATACCGATCCGGCGATTTCTTTATACTTTTAGGACAAAGAGCTAAAACAAAGGATCCTTTGTTTTAGGTCCACATATCGACGCGTTGCTCTAGAGCGCCCCTGACACGTTATAGACGCGCGGTCATATGACACACTTATTAGGCTTACTAAATAAGCCTATATAAGATTGAGCACGTGATCCTAGGTAGCCTATAGCCTAAGTTATAAATTATTTATAATAATTTTATTATCTTGGACTTAAATGCTTTAAATCCTTAACTTGCTGATCTTATATTATTATATATATTATATCCCCCTGTAAGGTAGATATATACGTTAAGTACTATATCTATCTTATATTATTATATATATTTTTAGCTATCTTTAAGATTAAGACTTTTAATAAATATGTTATGCTTAGTCTTATCTAAGCCTTTTGTAAAGCTGTCGGCTATATCGTCTTTTGTACTAATATGTACTAGCGTTATTTGACCACTATCTATTATATCTCTTATAAAGTGATATGTAATATTAATATGCTTTGTTCTCTTATGAAACTTAGGATTATTAGCTAGTTTCTGAGCTGATTTACTATTAGTTAGAAGAGTAGGTATAGTAGTAGTATTATTAGTTATGAGTTTATTAAAGTAGTCTACTAGGTTATTTAAGTAGAGTACTTCTTTAACTACTTCTTTATAAGCCATATATTCGGCTTTATAGCTAGATATAGCAACGGTTTTCTGTAATATAGTATTCTAGCTAATAATATAGTTATTTATATATGTGATATAGCCGCTAGTGCTTTTTCGACCTATAATATAACCTCTCCAATCTGCATCGGTAAAGGCTTTTAGGTCTAGTCTATTATCTATAGTATTATAGTATAGTTCTAGAGTAGGCTTATAATTTAGATATTTCCATATCCTTTCTAAAGCTCTAAAGTGAGCTATACTAGGATTAGATATAAATCTAGTATATTTATTAATTGTAAAGGTAATATCAGGTCTAGTTTTGGTACTTAGGTATATTAAAGACCCTACTTCTTGTTGATAGGTAGTAATATCGTCTTTAGTAGCTTGGTCTTCGTTTTTATCTAAGTGTAGGCCTAGTTCTATAGGTGTAGATATAGGGGTTAGTTTATCTTTATTAAATTTAGTCTTAATATTAGCTAGATATTTGTTTTGATTTATAGTAAGTGTTTGATTACTAATATTATGCTTTATTTCCATTCCTAAGAACTGGTTTATAAGGCCTAAATACTGAATTTTTAGGACCTTACTTATATTAGATATAATATTATCTATGTCTTTCTTATTAGGTCTAGTTATTATTAAGTTATCTATATAGTATATAATAATAACTTTAGTAATTCTATTAATAAAAATGCCTTGGTCATATAGTAAGACTATAAAGCCTAGCTTAGAATAGATATCTAATAGATATTTATACTATAGCCTAGGCGATTGTTTTAGCCTATATAAGGCCTTATTAAGTTTATAAACCTTATTATCTACTTTAAAGCCTATAGGTTGTATAACGTAGATATCTTTATCTATATTAGTATATATAAATGCGTTTTTAATATTATATTAATATAAATGCCATTTGTTTATTACAGCTAGTAGAAATACTAGTCTATATGTCTCAGGTCTACATATAGTAGAGAACGTTTCTAAGTAATCAATACCTAAAACTTGATTAAATCCCTATACTACCTACCTAGCCTTATATTTTATAATATTATTATTAAGGTTGGTTTTAATTTTATATACCTACCTACCTTTTAAAGGTATTCTATTACTAAGTAAGTCTACTAGATCCTAAGTGTTTTATAACTCTAGTTCGTCTACTTCTAGTTTCATAGCATAAAGCTATTTAGTACTATTAATATTAGATATAGCCTCCTTATAATTAGTAGGCTTATCATTAATGTTAGCTACTAGAGCTAGCTTGTCTATATCATCTATATTATATAGATTATTTAGTTTATTAGATTTAGGCTCATTTATTTTAAGACTATTAAGTCTAGTATTATTCGCGTCTAGTTCTTCTAAGTTACTAGTCACAGTTGATATATCTTTATTAGACTTATTAATATCTATATTATTAGTCTTAATATTATTTATACTAAAATCGCTAAGATCAGACGTGTAATTAGACGCGTTTTTAATTCTAATCTTATTTACATCTAATCCTCTTAGATTAGAGTTCCTTTTATCTTTTAGTAGGCTAGTATCTATATAATTACTGTCATTTGTTATATCTCTTATAGTATCTAAAAACTTATTTTCTATTATATATACGTCTCTAACCTAAATAGGTTTTTTAAGTATAATATCATAGAGCTTATATAAGTTTTCATTAAAGCCTATTAGTATAGCTTTATTAGCTTTTTTATCTAGCTTTTTAATACTATTTTGTTTATTCTTATAATAAGCTATAGAACCAAATATCTTTATATTACCTATATAAGGTTGTTCCTTATATTTGAGTTTATAAGGAGTTTTATAGTCTAATTTAGAGTAAGGTGTTCTATTATATAGATAAGTAGCTGTTAATACAGCTTCTTCCTAAAATATAAAGGGTAAGTTAGCCTAATATAAAAGACATCTAGCTTTATTAAGTATAGTATGATTTATTCGCTCTACTAAACTATTAGGTTTAGGAGTATAAACAGGTAATAATTGATATATTATTCCATGTTCCTTTAAATAGGTATTAAATTTATTATTAACGAATTTAGTACTGTTATTTATACTAAATATTCTTATATACTTATTATTTATATTATTTTCTTCCTTATTCTTAAATTCTTTAAAAGCTATAAAGGCCTCACTTTTACTTCTAAGTAATTTAACTTCTAAGAACCTAGAGTGCTTATCTAGAAAGGTTATAAAGTATTTATAGTTATTATAAGTATTAGGTTTTATAGGACTATATAGATCGCTACTAACTTTTTCTAATAGACTAAAGACTCTGCTGCTTATTAGTCTATTTATCTTATTAGTGAATTTACCTTTAAGACAGTTTTCATAATTAATAATACTATTATCTATATCTTTATTAGATATAATATTATTATAACCTTTTATAGTATTAATAATCTTATTTAATACTTATAGACTAACATGTCCTAGTCTATTATATAGGCATAGTTTATCTATGTTTTTATACTTTATTATATTAAGTATAGTATTACTTAATATAGTGTTTTTATATCTAAGAGGAATAATATCTAAATAATATAAGTTGTCTATCTTATTACCTTTAGTTATAAGCTTATTTATTTTATTATCTTTAATATAGTAGTTATTAGAGGTAAATATAGTATAGGAATTTACTAATTCACTTTAACTTATTAGGTTATAGCCTAGCTTAGACATATATAAACAGTTTTTAAGTATAAAAGACTTAATAATATTATTATCTTTGAACCTAATATAAACAAAACTAACTCCCTTAATACTAATTGTTTTTGCTTCGCCCCACTTAACTAGTTTATTACTAAGCTTATAATCTACAAAATAGAGCTTATTACATATTATATGTTTTGTAGCAGTAGTATCTAGTATAAAATTAGATTTATTATCTATAGAGTTAGAGGTAGTAGTAAGAACCTATTCAGCTTATCTAGTATTTAACAAGGAGTTAAAGGTATCTATACTAGTATTAGTATTAGAGTTTATATTTTATTTTAAGTATTATTTACCTTAAAGTCTAGATTATCTAAGCTAATATTATCCTCTCTATTATTAATAACTTAAGCGTTATTATAATCGAGGTTAGTAAACATAATATCAACGTTCGTATCTCTTTTATCTTGATATAAGCTCTTTTCTTCTCTTTCTTCGTTAGGGCTAGCCCTAAGTATACCCTTTTTAAACACAAAGCCTTTAAGTGCTTTTTATGGATTAAGGTAGTAATACTTATTTGTAAAGTATGTAGCCTACTTATAATAAGTACAGTATTTCCCTTTTATAATCTTATAAGGCTTCTTTCCTTTATAAGAGTTCTTATAAGAAGTAGAGCTTATAAAGGCTTCTTCTTCTTTAGACTCTTGTCTTTTAGACTTATCTATAAGATTAGAGAATAAGTTCTCTATAGTATAGACATTAATATCGTTTCATAAGGATTAAGTTATATTAGATATAATATTCTTATAATCCTCGCTTAGATTATTAAGTACTCAGGCTATGACTACCTATCTAGGTAGTTCTATACCTTTAGCTCTTAATTGATCGCTAAGATATTTAACCTTATTAAGGTATTCTTCTATAGAAGAGAACCTCTCTAAGGAGGTATTAAAGAACTCTTTACATAGTATGAATTTAGAAGAGAACCCTTTAAGACTATAGAGGTTCTTAAGTACGTCCTAAGCCGCTTTAGCATTATTCTTATCTTAAATTTGTAAAAGCGGGCCGTCTTCTATAAGTAATATTATATTACTTAATGCTTTGTGCTCTTGTTTAGGGTCGCCTTTAATACAAGACATAATCGATTTGATTTATCCTTCCTTAGTAAGGAAAGCCTTAGTATATATAGCCCAGACTTTATAATTCATAGAGCCCTTAAGCTTCTAAATGCTTATATGTTTGTCGTGGGAAGGCATTACTACTATATAAGAATGGTCACGTGATAAAGCAGTTAGGGAGTAAATATGTATAAATTATATATATATATGAATATGTAGGTATATATATGTGTACACCTTATTTTCATCTTTTCAGTGTGCTAAAGGCCTCCTTATATAGACCGAAGGCTTGGCAGTCTTGGCGCGCGGAACCAGGTGTGGAATTAGGTCCGCAGCACGCAATATCTACTAAGGTGGTGGACTTATACTAATCCGGCGATTTCTTTATACTTTTAGGATAAAGAGCTAAAACAAAGGATCCTTTGTTTTAGGTCCATATATCGACGCGTTGCTCTAGAGCGCCCCTAACACGTTATAGACGCGCGGTCACATGACACACTTATTAGGCTTACTAAATAGGCCTATATAAGATTGAGCACGTGATCCTAGGTAGCCTATAGCGCAAGTTATAAATTATTTATAATAATTTTATTATCTTGGACTTAAATGCTTTAAATCCTTAACTTACTGATCTTATATTATTATATATATTACAAAAATAGTACTATTATAAAGTTTAAGAATAAGAAGAGTAAGTAGAATCCTAAGAATCTTGATTTCTATATTAAGATTAAAGAACTATTTAGTAATAATAATATAGATATATAGTTAGTAGAAACCTTATAATAATAGTATTATATAGATAAGATTTTCTTTTCTCTTTTTTTCTATTATCTCTATTCTTTTCTTTTATTATCTCTCTTCTTTTTTTTCTATTATCTCTCTTCTTTTCTTTTATTCTTTAGCTACTAGTATATAATATTATTTTATTTTATTTTTAACTAAATAATACTATAAATAGTATACTATTTTTTTTCTATAATATTATAAATACTTCTTTTTTATTATATTAGAATCTATAAAGGAGTTTTTATTTCTTAATATTATAAAATAAAGTATTATAATAATACTTAGCTTTTAGAGAAAGGCTTTTATATATTATTATCTTTTTTTATTTATAAGAGGTTTTTATAGAAGCTAAGTTATAGTTACTTTACTTACTAATAAAAGTAAATTTTTATTCTTATAGATTATAAGTAGGTTATTAATAAATAATAATACTACTTAAAAAATCTAATATATATTTTCTTAAAATCTATACTACTAGAACATTAATTATTCTAGCTAGGTAAAGCTAGAGCTCTATTACTTTCTTAATATTATTATAGTTAATACCTTAAACTTTATTATTATACTATATATACTAATATTATAATAATCAACTATAGTCTATAGATCTAATAATAATCGATTAGTAGTACTACGTATACCTATATAACGCTAACCTCTCTCTAGAAGTAGCTAATTTACAAGGCTACTAATATTAGATAATTATAATAAATCTATAAACGAATCTACTAATAATAGATTTACTAACAATAGATCTATTAATAATAAATCTATTAACAATGAATCTACTAATAATAGATCTACTAACGATGAATCTGCTAACGATAAATCTGCTAATAATAGATCTACTAATAATAGATCTGCTAATAATAGATCTACTAACGATAGATCTACTAATAATAGATCTATTAACCTACTATAGAGTAACTTTTAAGATTAGTCTTAATCTTATAAATACTACTTTTTATATACTTTCTTATAATCTTATTTATATATAATAGATATTAATAAATATAGTAGGTTTAGAGTAGCTTTAGATATATTATAAGAGATAGAACTTATACTAGATAGAGTAGGAAAGATAAGTAATGTTATATATTATAAACTCTATAATAAAGATCTTTCTAGTAGTAAGGAAGGTCTTGTCTATTTATTATAAAAATCTCTAATATATAATAATAAGAATACTAATCTACTAAATTTACTATTAGTAGTAATAGAGAGATTATAAATAGCTTTAAGTACTTATAATAATATTAACTACTCTCTATATACTAATAATATATTAGACTCTTTTATATAAATAGACGACCTTCTAAGCAATTCTTATAATATATTAAACTATAAAACTATTCTTAAAATAGCTATGTCTTAAAGAGATTATATTATAGATTTAATAGATTTAGAAGAAGAAGGATATAATTACTATACTCTTAATAGATATTATACTAAGATAAATATATAATAGAATAGTATAGAACTAAGTAGTAATAAAGAGAGCGTAGAAGCCTCTAACCAACTCTATCTTATATAACTTTTAGTACCTTATACTTTACTATTATCTAATCTATTATATAATCTAGATATTAAAGTAGTATCTATAAAAATAAGTGATAAACTATTATCGATTTTTTATACTACTTTTACTCTTTAGTATAAGTAGTTCTTAATATCCTACGAAGATTATCGTTAGCTAAGAGAGGTATAGATAATAATAGATAAGATAAAGCCTTCTCTAAGAATAAATATAGACGAAAAAGCTAAGTATTAACTACTAATAAAGCTAGATACTTTTAAATATATACTTCGTACTTAAATTCCTATAATCTATATATAGTATAAGCTTATTATAGTTAAGGTTAAGAAGAATCTAACACTTCTAAATAGTTAAAAGATTAGTAAAAGAGCTAAATATAAGAAGAAGATTAAGGTAGAAAGAGAAGTATAATACTATTAGTATAATACTATTAACCTTTCTACTAAGATATTAAGTATTATAGAAATAACTATAAAGATATATTTTAGTATAATAGAATATATAAACGAACCTCTTAAATTTTAACACTCTCTCTTCTAAGTCTCTTTAGCCTTAACTATATCTAATAAATTCGTATATACTCTTAATAGCTAGATTATTATCTTAGAGAATATTATTCTATTTACTTCTTATTAGTTATTTAATAGTATTAACTTCGCTACTAGACGTGTAATATTTATTAGACGAGATTGCTAATTAAGAACTACTACGTCTAATAAGGTTATTTTATATATCTAACTTATTACTTCTACTCTACGTATTTAATAGAAGTTTAATAGATTTAATTATTTAGCTAGTAGTAGTTTATAAGAACTCGTTTTAATCTAATAATATATATATATTACTAAGAGTATTATAGTAACTTATATATCTATAGAGATAGATTAGGAATTTAATTCTAAAGACTAGTCTACTTATTATAAAATTAATCTTAATAATAAGAAAGACTTCTTTATATAATATATAGTTAGCCTTACGTCAGATACTATATACAAAGCTATATAGTTTACTTATCTAATATATAGTAAGCTAGAAGTACTTATATTTAGATATAACGCTATTAAAGCTTTTATATATATATTATAGAAATATATATCCTTACTTTTAATCCTTTTTATTAATAATTTCAGAGTTTATAGAAATATATACTAGATGTTAAAAAGATTTTATATTATACTAGCTTTATTACTATACTATGATCGCTAGAAACTAGCTAATAAGTTTACTCTTACTCTTAAGTCTTATAAGTCTATACTTATTAATATATATTATAATATATAGAGTAACTTAGATCGTCTTACTTAAGAGGTTATAGTTATAATCTAAGAAGATGAGATAATAGTAAAAGGCTTCTCTATTATACTTATTAGTAATATATCTTAAATAGCTAATCTCTTAGGATTTATAAGACATAATACTATTTATAGTTACTATATATATTTTATTATAGCTAACAAACGAAATAATTTAGACTTTACTAGTTATAATTACTATTACTTTAATACTATTTTTTTATAAGATTAAGACTATTAAATCTAGAATAGTAAGAAGCATATAGCCTTCTTCTTATAGCTTAGAATAAGAGATGAAATACTATTAATTCTTACTATTATCTCTTATCTTAATCTAATTCTTAGCTATAGATATAATATCTCTTATTCTAAGTAGAAGAATATTAGACAGATTCTACTTAAAGTTTTACTTACTAATATCTTTACTTAAAACAGTATAGTAGAATTTATTAAGTATATATAAGAATTCTCTTTCCTATTTAATTAGCTATATATTTAAAGTCTATTATATCTTTTTTCATAGTCACTATTAGAGATAGAGAAAGCTCTTCTTATTCTTCTATTAATTCTATAATACTATAAACAGAAGACTTAGTTTAAGCTAAGTTTTCTTTAAGCAGTTTCTCGTCTTATTAATAATAATAATAATAACACTAATAAGGATCTATATAACCTATTATCTAATTATAGTAATATACTTTATATTATTTATACTCTCTTCTTTACTATCGCTAACACTATATATAATACTAGCTTATAACTTTGCTATTATAATCCCTACTAAATTAAATATTCTATTAAGAAAGCTCGTTCTACTTATCTATTAATTATTAGTTATACTAAGCATACTAAGAGAGAGAAGAAAGTAACTACTAAACCTAGAGATAACAAAGAAGCTATTTATACTACTATTTAGTAATATATCGCTAAGATAGAAGCTTTTAATATAAACTCTAAAGAAGAGAACGAAGATAAGATAGAGAGTAATACTAATTTACTATCGTTCCTAGATATCTTATTAATACTACTACGTTATATTAAGAAACTCTCTAATCTTACTCTTAACACGTCTTTACTATTCTTAATAGACTCTAGTTATCTTCTAATTATTATATATATACTATCTAATAAGGCTAAGAAGAATAGTCCTATACCTTAGAGTAATATTAAATTAGACAATAGTAGAAGCCTTTCTTAATCTCTATCTCTACTACTCTTACTCTAATATAGCTATTCTATTACACTACTATTACTAGATAGAAAGAAGAAAAAGAAGCTAGAATTAAGTAAATAAGATAAGTATTAGAGGCTTCTTAACTTCTACGTTAGTATTTACCTCGCCTAGAACGCTAATAAATATAGCTACGTTATAAATATTAACGTCTTTATAAGCGAGCTTAAATATATATAGATATCTCTTCTCTATATAGCATATTCCTAATATATTATAAATAGTAGAAGAAATAAGCAGACGTAGTATCTCTCTTAAACCTTATAATATATCTCTTTATAAAGGATAATATAAGATAGTTAATATAAGTAGGAATTAGAGAGTTATAGTTAAAGAACTTCTCTAAACTTAAATAAGATATTATAAACATAAAAGCTATATACCTCTAACTTATTAACACCTTTATCTCTCTCTCTAAAAGAACTAATCTCGAAGTAGAAGATATAAATAATATAAAAATATAAAGAGATAACCTATATATAATAGTAAGAGTAGATAAGAAGAGCTACGCTATTAAAAGTATTATTATAGATATATATAATATTATTAAATCTAGTAACCTGTTCTTAATAGAAGACGATACTAAGTTTAGAGTATAATTAGTAGAAGCCTTCGCTAGAGAGTATAATCTAGGCTATATATCCTTTATAATTAATAACTATATCTACTAGTACTAACGACTCTCTTTTATATTTAATACTCGTTACTAGATATTTAATATCAACGACTTTATTATTTTAGACAATATTATATACTATATATACTAAGTTATTATTATAATATTTAACAAAAAAAGATATATATTTCTTCTACTTAATACTCTAAATATAGTAGATATATTAGATCTAGTACTAGAGATAAATACATACGTAATAATAAATACAGTAGTAGTAAGAGGTCTTATAACTATAACAAAGTATAAGAAATACTTAATTCTAGTACTAAAAGATAAATCTTAGACTAAACAACAACTTAAGTAATCTTAATACTAGAGATAAAAATTCTTCTTAGAATACTACTAGAATATAGACTTTATATAATCCTACTCTTATTAAAATCTTCTTTAATTCTCCTCTTTAAAACCTTTCTCTAATCCTTCTCTTATTAAAACCTTCCTTTAATACTTTTATATAATCCTCGATTCTCTTATTAAAACTTTTATTAAATACTTTCTTATATTCTTTTTTATATCTCTTAAAGTATTAGATACTACTATTATATTTTCTTCTATAGCTTAATAAATAAATATATAATAACGTTATAATAGATTCCTAACTACTAGCTTAGTATAGTAGATAAAGGTTCTATAAAAGGTTTTCTATTAGATAATCTAAGCTAGAGAATAATATAACAGCCTTAGTATAGTATATAGAAATATATATTTAATATTTATAAGTAGGTTTATTATAGTATACTAGAGATTAAGAGTTTAGCTAATATAGAGTTAATATACGAAGTAGCGTGTATATAAAAGTAAGTAAGGTAATATAAGTGAATTTAGCTACTAGCTAGCGTCTAATAAATAGTGAATAAATTAAATTACTTCGACTTTAATTTAAGTATAGTCTGAAAGTGATTTAAGTATAGCCTAAAAGTGATTTAACTATAACTCTAATCTATTAATAATAGTTAATATAATATTAATACTATACTAGCACTAATCTAACGAAGGTTCTAAACCAGTTCTAAACTTATCTAACGAAGGTTCTAAACTAGTTTAGAACTATTTATATAAAGTCGACTCTAGATTAGATACGTTTAAGGTGTTATAGATTAAGAAACTAATTTAGCTCTCTTTTAGACCTAGCTCTAAATCGGTTCCGAAGCAGCTCTAAACAGCTCTGAACTAGTAGAACCTCTCTAAACCAGTTCTAAACCGGCTCTAAACCGGCTCCGAACTAGTAGAATCCCTCTGAACTAGTTCTAAACCGGTTCTAAATTAGTTCCGAACTAATAGAACTACTCTAATACTAATCCGACCTTAGGTCAACCTTAATTTAAACCGGAGTCGAATCAGAGTCGAATCGGAGTCGAATCGGAGTCGAATCGGAGTCGAATCGGAGTCGAATCGAAGTCGAATCAGAGTCGAATTAGTATTAAGCAAATAGCGGTTCAGTAGTATAGTAGGTTATTTAAGTAGAGCACTTCTTTAACTACTTCTTTATAAGCTATATATTTAGCTTTATAGCTAAATATAATAACAGTTTTCTATAATATAGTATTCTAGCTAATAATATAGTTATATATATATATAATATAGCTGCTAGTGCTTTTTCGACTTATAATATAACCTCTCTAATCTATATCTATAAAAGCTTTTAGGTCTACTAAGTAGTCTATTATCTATAGTATTATAGTATAGCTCTAGAGTAGGCTTATAATTTAGATATTTCTATATCCTTTCTAAAGCTCTAAAGTAAGCTATACTAGGATTAGATATAAATCTAGTATATCTATTAACTATAAAGGTAATATTAGGTCTAGTTTTAGTATTAAGGTATATTAAAGACTCTACTTCTTATTAATAAATAGTAATATCGTCTTTAGTAGCTTAGTCTTCGTTTTTATCTAAGTATAAGCCTAGTTCTATAAGTGTAGATATAAGGGTTAGTTTATCTTTATTAAATTTAGTCTTAATATTAGCTAGATATTTATTTTAATTTATAGTAAGTGTTTAATTACTAATATTATACTTTATTTCTATTCTTAAAAACTAGTTTATAAGGCCTAAATACTATATTTTTAGGACCTTACTTATATTAGATATAATATTATCTATGTCTTTCTTATTAGATCTAGTTATTATTAAGTTATTTATATAGTATATAATAATAACTTTAGTAATTCTATTAATAAAAATACCTTAGTTATATAATAAGACTATAAAGCCTAGCTTAGAGTAAATATCTAATAGGTATTTATATTATAGCCTAGGCGATTATTTTAGTCTATATAAGGCCTTATTAAGTTTATAAACCTTATTATCTACTTTAAAGCCTATAAGTTATATAATATAGATATCTTTATCTATATTAGTATATATAAACGTGTTTTTAATATTATATTAATATAAAGGCTATTTATTTATTATAGCTAGTAAGAATACTAGTCTATATATCTTAGATCTATATATAGTAGAGAACGTTTTTAAGTAATTAATACCTAAAACTTAATTAAATCCCTATACTACCTACTTAGTCTTATATTTTATAATATTATTATTAAGGTTAGTTTTAATTTTATATATCTACTTACCTTTTAAAGGTATTCTATTACTAAGTAAGTCTACTAGATCCTAAGTATTTTATAACTCTAGTTTATCTACTTCTAGTTTTATAGTATAAAGCTATTTAGTACTATTAATATTAGATATAGCCTCTTTATAATTAGTAGGCTTATTATTAATATTAGCTACTAGAGCTAGCTTATCTATATTATCTATATTATATAGATTATTTAGTTTATATTTAAGCTTATTTATATTAAGACTATTATATCTAGTATTATTCGCGTCTAGTTCTTCTAAGCTACTAGTTATAGTTAATATATTTTTATTAGGTTTATTAATATCTATATTATTAGTCCTAATATTATTTATACTAAAATCACTAAGATTAGACATATAACTAGACGCGTTTTTAATTCTAATCTTATTTATATTTAATCCTCTTAGATTAGAGTTCCTTTTATCTTCTAGTAGACTAGTATCTATATAATTACTATTATTTATTATATCTCTTATAATATTTAAAAACTTATTTTCTATTATATATATATCTTTAACCTAAATAGGTTTTTTAAGTATAATATTATAGAGCTTATATAAGTTTTTATTAAAGCTTATTAGTATAGCTTTATTAGCTTTTTTATTTAGCTTTTTAATACTATTTTATTTATTCTTATAATAAGCTATAAAACTAAATATCTTTATATTACTTATATAAGGTTATTCTTTATATTTAAGTTTATAAGGAGTTTTATAGTCTAATTTAAAGTAAGGTGTTCTATTATATAGATAAGTAGCTATTAATATAGCTTCTCTCTAAAATATAAAGAGTAAGTTAGCCTAATATAAAAGATATCTAGCTTTATTAAGTATAGTATAATTTATTCTCTCTACTAAACTATTAGGTTTAAGAGTATAAATAAGTAATAATTCATATATTATTCTATATTTCTTTAAATAGATATTAAATTTATTATTAATAAATTTAGTACTATTATTTATACTAAATATTCTTATATACTTATTATTTATATTATTTTCTTCCTTATTCTTAAATTCTTTAAAAGCTATAAAGGCCTCACTTTTACTTCTAAGTAATTTAATTTCTAAGAACCTAGAGTACTTATCTAGAAAGGTTATAAAGTATTTATAGTTATTATAAGTATTAGGTTTTATAAGACTATATAGATCGCTACTAACTTTTTCTAATAGACTAAAGACTCTACTACTTATTAGACTATTTATCTTATTAATAAATTTACCTTTAAGACAGTTTTTATAGTTAATAATACTATTATCTATATCTTTATTAAATATAATATTATTATAACCTTTTATAGTATTAATAATCTTATTTAATACTTATAAACTAATATGTCCTAGTCTATTATATAAACATAGTTTATCTATATTTTTATACTTTATTATATTAAGTATAGTATTACTTAATATAGTATTTTTATATCTAAGAGGAATAATATCTAAATAATATAAGTTATCTATCTTATTATCTTTAGTTATAAGCTTATTTATTTTATTATCTTTAATATAGTAGTTATTAGAGGTAAATATAGTATAGGAATTTACTAATTCACTTTAACTTATTAGGTTATAGCCTAGCTTAGGTATATATAAACAGTTTTTAAGTATAAAAGACTTAATAATATTATTATCTTTAAATCTAATATAAATAGAACTAACTCTCTTAATACTAATTGTTTTTACATCGCCTCACTTGACTAGTTTATTACTAGGCTTATAATCTATAAAGTAGAGCTTATTATATATTATATGTTTTATAGTAGTAGTGTCTAGTATAAAATTAGATTTATTATCTATAGAGTTAGAGGTAGTAGTAGTAAGAACCTATTCAGTAGTAAGAACCTGTTTAGCTTGTCTAGTATTTAATAAGGAGTTAAAGGTATCTATACTAGTATTAGTATTAGAGTTTATAGAGTTTTTGTTTTTAGTATTATTTACCTCGAAGTCTAGATTATCTAGGCTAATATTATCCTCTCTATTATTAATAACTTAAGCGTTATTATAATCGAGGTTAGTAAATATAATATCGACGTTTATATCTCTTTTATCTTAAGATAAGCTCTTTTCTTCTCTTTCTTTATTAGAACTAGCTTTAAGTATACCCTTTTTAAATATAAAGCTTTTAGATGCTTTTTATAGATTAAGGTACTTAGTAGTAATACTTATTTATAAAGTATATAGCTTACTTATAATAGGTATAGTATTTCCCTTTTATAATCTTATAAGGCTTCTTTCTTTTATAGTTCTTATAAGGTATAGAGCTTATAAAAGCTTCTTCTTTTTTAGACTCTTATCTTTTAGACTTGTTTATAAGATTAGAGAATAAGTTCTTTATAGTATAGGTATTAATATTATTTTATAAGAATTAAGTTATATTAGATATAATATTCTTATAATCCTTACTTAGATTATTAAGTACCTAGGCTATAACTACCTATCTAGGTAGTTCTATATCTTTAGCTCTTAATTAATTACTAAGATATTTAACTTTATTAAGGTATTCTTCTATAGAAGAGAACCTCTTTAAAAAGGTATTAAAGAACTCTCTATATAGTATAAATTTAGAAGAGAATCCTTTAAGACTATAGAGGTTCTTAAGTACGTCCTAAGCTGCTTTAGTATTATTCTTATTTTAAATTTATAGAAGTAGGCTATCTTCTATAAGTAATATTATATTACTTAATACTTTATATTCTTATTTAGAGTTGCCTTTAATATAAGATATAATCGATTTAATTTATCCTTCCTTAGTAAAGAAAGCCTTAGTATATATAACCTAAACTTTATAATTTATAGAGCTTTTAAGCTTCTAAATACTTATATATTTATTATAAGAAGGTATTACTACTATATAAGAATAGTTATATAATAAAGTAGTTAGAGAGTAAATATATATAAATTATATATATATATGAATATATAGGTATATATATATATATACCTTATTTTTATCTTTTTAGTATACTAAAGGCCTTCTTATATAGACTAAAGGCTTAGTAGTCTTAGTACGTGGAACTAGGTGTAGAATTAGATCTATAGTACGTAATATCTACTAAGGTAGTAGACTTATACTAATCTAGTGATTTCTTTATACTTTTAAGATAAAGAGCTAAAATAAAGAATCCTTTATTTTAGGTCTATATATCGACGCGTTACTCTAGAGCGCCTCTAATATGTTATAGATACGCGGTTATATAATATACTTATTAGGCTTACTAAATAGGCCTATATAAGATTGATTACGTGATCCTAGGTAGTCTATAGTATAAGCTATAAATTATTTATAATAATTTTATTATCTTAGACTTAAATACTTTAAATCCTTGACTTATTAATCTTATATTATTATATATATTACACTTAATTATAGAGCTCCTTTATTATTAGTATATAAACCGAATTTCTTTTATTTATAAAAACCTAGTTCTTTAACTACTTAGTAAGGCTATTATATAGACAGATTCTTTTAAGGCTATATTTATAGCTATATATTCAGCTTTAGTTATAGATTAAGCTATAATACTTTATAGCTTAGAACACTATATAATTAGCTCTCTAGCTAAGTAAAAAATATATCTAGTAGTTGATTTAGTACTATTAATATCGCTAGCGTAATCAGAGTCATAAAAGGCGCTTATAAAATAGCTAGATATATCTTTTATTATATATATAATATAGTAGTAAATAGTTATTTTTAGATATCTTAATATATACTTAGCTACTATAAAGTGTTCTTTAGAAGAGTTCGATACGTATCTTAATAGTATAATAGTAGTATAGGCGATATCTAGTCTAGTATAAATAAAGATATATAGTAGATAGCTAATTATTACTTAAAATAGTCTAGTATCTTCTAGACTAGCTTAAAGTAGATTTAGTACTTATATGCCCTCTACTAGGGTTTTTAGTTAGTATTAACTTAGACTTAATACCGGTTTTTTAATACCGGTTTAAGATATTAGTTATTTCTTAAAGTAGCTCTAATACGTTTTATAAAACGATTTAAAGTAATTTAAGTCGATTTATAAAACGATTTAAAAGTAAGAAACCGATTTATAAAACGATTTAAGGTAATTTAAGCCGATTTATAAAACGATTTAAAATTATAAACTAACTTATAATCTAGCTCTTAACTTAGTTTAAAAAATATGTCTAAAATAAAGTACTTAGAAGAAAAAATAAAAAGTCTAAAGAGAGTGTTTTTTTTTAAAAGCGATTTAAGAGACTTTTTATATATTAACTTTAATTAGTAATTATATATTAATAATCCTTATAATTAGAGCTACTAGCGTATAAGTTTTTAATATATTATATAACTAAAGTAGGTTATATAGTAGAGCGTAGCTTTTGTACTAGAGTTACTCTTACTAAATATAGTACGTTATATATAACTAGCTACGTAGTAGGCTTAGTATACGTATAAGCTATCTCTACCTTCGACTTCGACTTCGACGACTTTAACAACTTTAATACTAGTACTTTAACACTTTAATACTTTACTTTAATAATAATAACAACGATAACGACAATAATAACTCTCTCTTACTATTATATTATATTTATTACTCGGTATTAGGCTATTTATTAGTATTATAATCTATATTATCTTTATTATATTTACTACTCTAGTTAATTCTACGTTATTAAATAATAATAATATATCTGTTAGTATATATTCAAGGGGTAAATAGCGATTCGGGTTAGTATACGTGGGTATACGTGTACTCGCTTAGAGGCTACTTAAGTAGGCATTGTAGCTAGCTTTACTTAGTATATACAAACGATAATATAACTCTTTTTATATCGCTTTTATAACTATAAGTTATACTAATACTAATTAGTAGATATATAGATTAGATACTTAGTTACTTTATATATTTCTATTATAAGTATACTTATATAAAAGTAAACTCGATATTATTAGTAGACTCTTCTTCATAGATTATAGTTCCTTCTACTATTTAAATTCATGATAAATAGTAAACGCTTCTTAATATAGGAAGCATCGATTACTAATACCGATCTCTTATTATTCTCTAAGATAATTCATACTCTTTAAGACACCTATTCACCTGAAACCTAATATCTCTTTTACTTACTAAGTAAAGTATAAACAGACTTTCGACAATATCTAAATTTATTTACAATATCTATAATATCTACAACATCTATAATATCTATAATATAACAGATATACTAACACCGATTCCGACGACTTTAGAAGCTTTAACTTCAGTACTAAAACAGGTCTTAAAGCTAGCACTAAAGCCAAAGTCAATATAGATAGAAGAGACGATTTTTACTATTAAAAGAGAAGAAGAGTATACTAAAAGAGAGAACGAAGACCTTCTTCTTTAAAACGAATTTTAAGTAAACTTCGAAGAATAGAATTAAGATAAATTTACTAAGATCTACTAATCTACAAATACTAAGTTATAATAGACACTTTATAGAAGAGGTATATAAGTTAAGATAAATAGACATAAAATACTTATATCTTAGATACTATATAACACTACTATTAAGGTTAATTAAACTAAGTAGTTAGACGAAGAATTAAAAGCTATAGTATTAGAAGGAGAAACTAGTAGTAGAGTCTTTAGATCTTGTTATAAATATATATTAGAACACGCTAAAAGATAACAAAAGCTATAGTAATAATATCTATAACCTCTATAACTTCTATAACCTCTATAACCTTCTTAATAACAACCTCTAGCTAAAAATATTACTCAAAACACCTAATCTAAGACAAAGGCCAGAGACAAAGCTTTATAAGTATCTACTATATAATAATAATAACTAACACCTTCGACAACTATTCTACTAACTAAAAGAAAAGATCTAAGCAATCTAACACAACCTCTAATCTAACCTTTAAGTCTACTAAAAGACGACTAGACCTCCTTCTTTATATTCTATTAATTTAGTGAAGATATAAGTAGCAACGATTTTAATAATACCTCTAAGTATCTAGAATATAATCGACAATAAGATAATTATAGTAGAAGGCTACTAGTATAAATAAATATAGTATATTTCAAAGATAAATTACCTTCTTAAAGTTTAAAGAGTTAAGACTACTCTTATATATTAGGCACTCTTATAAAAGTATATAAGGACGATTAAAAGTATAGTAGAAAAGAAGACAACTTTATAATTAAAGTTATAATATTTAAGAATATATATAAGAGAAGTAGAGTATTACTAGTAATTTACTCTCTTACCTTCTCTACTATACTAAAAAACAACGCTTTAAATTACTTCTATATTATATTTTTTAATAAAAATAATAATTAATCTTTTAAAGTTTTATCTATATTTATATAATAATACTTTAAAGATAAACTTTATAAAAGAGGCTAATTATCTAAGTAGAATAATATTAATTTATAAGAAATAATTTAAGTAACTAGAGTATTAATATTAAGCTCTTTTAAGAATATATTATTAAGACTTAATTTACTAAGATTTTCTTTCTCTACTGATTTTCGTACTAATAGTTAATTTTTAAATAAGCTAATTTTAGTATATAAAAAGGTCTTAGATTATACTATTATAATATTAACCTTACTCTAAGACTCTTCGATTTTTAATACTATTACTCTCTTATAAAGTTTAATTCAATCCTATATAAAAGTCTACTTAGAGATAATTATAAACAAAACTATAATAATTAAGAGGTACTTTTATAAGAGCAGATAATATAGTAGTATAAATAAATTTAATAGTATAGATTAATATAAGAAGAAGAGGATATATTATATATATAGAAAAGATAATTATTTAGCTTAGGATTATAGTTAAAAAGAGTAGAACTATTACTTTACTAAATAGACTAATAAGAATTCTAGATACTTTAAAAGGAAGTAAGATAGATATACTAGAAAGGTATATAATATAAATATAGTATATACTTAGAGTACCTAGGAGAAGGAGATATTAGAGACTCTTTACGCTATTGCTTTATTAAAAGAAGATAGTTACTTATTAGATACTAGCTTAGATAATAAAGTTATCTATTATAATATTACTTTTATAGGATTTATTAACGATTTAAATACTAAATAACTTACTATAAATTTAATAAGTTTAGTATAAAAACACGCTATTAATAGATATATCTTATAAAACCTGAATAATTTAAATAATACTTTTAATATTATATATAAATTTATAAAGAAAGTATTTATAATAATAGCTAAAAGATATATAAAAGAGAATATCTTTAACATAATAATTAATACTAGAGTAGCTTGAAAGTTAAGTATAGGATATAACTAATATCTCGTGTATATTAGACTTATTAAAAGTATCTTGATTAATAAAGGCATAAAAGGTTAATTTAATATCTAGTTTAATAAAAAATATACTCTATTTTTAGGATTAATAATAATTAATATATTAATTAGAAAAGCTGAATTCTATATAGTATAATCTAATATTTCTTTTATCCTTTATATTAATAATATAGATAATTTGAATATTACTCTAAATAATCTTTAAAATATACTTATTTAAGAGAATAAGAAAGGATTAGAAGTTAAAAGGTTCTCTATTATATAACGATTCAGATACTCTTTTCTACTCTAGGATAAAGCTATATATAACTTTATATAAGAGTATCTAATATTTCTTATAGATGTTAATATTCAACGACTTTATAGACGATTTAGCTACCTATTAGTACTAAGATTATAATATATATTAGAAAGAGCTAGATATTATATTAACTAAGATATCTTTTAATATCTTGCTAAATTTTACGAATACTATTAAAAGTATAGAAGTTCGCCTAGCTGATTTAAGTTCACCTTTTATAATAACTTTAAATTTAATTATAGTGTTTTGATTAATACTTTCTTTTTTAATAAGTAAGCGGTCTTATACTATATAGATAAAGTAATAAGGTATTAAGTAGATGACTTTTTGCTAAATATAAAAGTAACGACTATATAAGAGGTCTTTTAAAGATGTTAGATTAATATATATCTTAGACTCTCTAATTATATTATTATAGATACTAGGATAAACTTTATTAGAAAAGACTTTATATACTCTACTACTAGAATAAGTACTATAGTAAAAACTATACTAGTTAAAATATATAATTTAATTAGTATAGTAGAACGATATTATAAACCGATTTAATAAGTATATAATATTATATATAAATAAGAGCCTTATCTCTTATAAAGTTTAGTACTTTAAATAGCTTTTAAAGTAATCAACGATATAGTAAGCCTAAATAGTCTAGTCTCTACTCTATTAGTATATAAGGTATATACTCGAATAACTGTAAATAACGTATCTTTATAACTGATTTCTGCGAGGTTAAAGACTTATAAAAAGGCTACTTAAGAAGTATAAAAGTAGATTATATCCTACTAAGTTAAAGAAGCTCTTAATATACAAAACAGACTAATTAACTAAGTTAAGAACTTACTCTTAAATTCGGACGTTTTAGTATAAAGGGAGTATATAAAGTCTTAGATAAGACCTTTTATCTTTTAAAGAATCGAGAATAAAGACTATATCGTAGTACTACTAAGTAGTCTTATAAAGTTTTAATCTATAGTTATAAAGTTATACTTTATTAAAACTTCTAAAACTTCTAAAATAGTATCGGCGACTAAGGAAGTTTCTAGTATAGTATTATTTAAAACGACACTATAACCCTATAAAAAAGAGAGAACTTTTAAGTAATAGAGTAGATAAGATATTAAATAATATTCGCCTTTTCCTTAATACTAACTTCGATAGTTATAGATCTACTAGAATACTAATGTTCTAGAAACTATACTAGAACCTCTCTAGAAGTATAGACATAGACAGCTTCGAAAGTATCTAAAGCCTCTAAGTAACATTAAAGCGTTATTCTAGTAGTTAAACACTTTTGTTAACGATATTAACTATGTCACTCTTAAAGATATTAAAACTTTTCTTACTAATTTAAGCGAACCTTATAATATTAAAGTCTTTATAGCTAATAACAGTATAATATATATTAAATTACGATAAAAGGAGATTAATAGATTAACTAATTATAGTGTTTTTAAGATTATTACCTAGAAGGAATTACCTTCTAATACTAGAATATTTAGATTACGCTTTATAGATAATATAAAATTTAAGAGTATAGTACTTACTTTTACAAAGTTAAGATTAGTAATCTAAGTATATAATAATACTAGAAAGTTACTAGTGCTCACTTAAGCACTTATAATTTAGAGAGTAAGCTAGAGAATAATCCTTATACTTATTATAATACTTCTAGGTTTATAAATATTTATTTAAGATATTATATAAGTATATATATAATCTTTAATTAACTTAAATCAGAAATTCTTTATATACTCTCTTAAAGGTTATCCTTAATAGAAAGATATATTCTTTAAAGTAATTAGGCTATTATATAGTATTCTAGAAGCTAGTAATTATTAGTTTACAACGTACTATAAACACTACATTCTAAAGCTTATAATAGAATAGTTAATATTCAACCTCTATCTTTTATATACTAAGTTATACTAATATAACGAATAAGTAAAGTTAGATACCCCTTTTAATATAGTAAGCCTTTAAACTAATAATACTCTTATACTCGCTAATAACGCTTTTACTAATAAAGAAGAGCTTACTATTAATAAAGCTAGGTTTATATCTAAGAAGAGAGAAGAGCTTACTATTAACTATCTAATTAAATTTAATAGAGAGCTAATTACCAAGCATCTTAATAGCTCTATATCTCTTACTTAAGATTATATAAAACACTTAGATTTAGTATAAAAGGCTTTATTTAAGATATCTAATATAAAAGAGATATTATATATAATAGATACTAAAGATTAATATATTATATAACATATTAGAGAGGTATACTTAGCTATAGTATCTTAACCTAAGGCTACTTTCAACTTGTTATATATTACCTAAACTATTAATCCTTAAGATAATAAGATAATAATATTTTACTTCTTAATAGACGAATTTAATAGTAAATCAATAATCTCTTAAAAGAACTTAAATTTATTAAATTAGATAAATCTTCTCTAAAGTTATATGCTTTTACTAATAGATTATTTACTAATAATAAGAACTTATCGTTATAAATCGATTATGTTATTACTCTTATAAATAAAGATAATAATACTAACATCTTATATTAGTCTTCTACTAAATATAAGAGAGTTACCTATAGTGTTTTAGTATTAGAATTATATATAATAAGCTCTAGATTTAACGCTACGGCTTTAATAAAATCAACTCTTAAAAGTATCTTAGGATTTAAGGTACTACTTATAATATATACTAATTCAAAGTCTATTTACGAATATATAGTTAAATTAAGTACGACTAAGGAGAAGTAACTAATAATTAATATTATATACTTATAAGAAGTGTATAAATTAAGAGAGATTAATAAGATTAAATAGATTAATAGTAAGAGTAATCCTACGAATGCTATAACTAAAAAGGGTTATTATAATGCTTTATAAAAGTTGATTAATACTAATAAGTTAAACATCAACCTTATAGAATAGGTGGAACGAAATAAGAGACTAAAATAGAGCCTCTTTATTAGTCGAGGACAGGGAATAGAAGGCTCTAATTAGTTAGCTCGGATATATAATTTTTAGAGTACTAACTTCTGTCGTTTTAAAGAAGTACTAGTGTTGGTATATGTTTAAGAGGTAAATAGCGATTTGGGTTAGTATACGTAGGTATACGTATACTCGCTTAGAGGCTACTTAAATAGGCATCGTAGCTAGCTTTACTCGGTATATACGAACGATAATACAACTCTTTTTATATCGCTTTTATAACTATAAGTCATACTAACAATATCTCTTATTTTATAATTTAAGTATATTTTATAGTTAGACTTTTAGTAGAGCGAATTAGAAGTATTAGATTTATTATCTACGTTATTACTATTACTATTACTATTACTATTACTTTTATAGTATATACTATTTCTACTCTTACTTTCTAAACTAACGTATAAGCCTTATAGTTTTTAACTAACCGACTAACTAATCTAACTAATTATATTAAGATATATATATAAAGATAACGTTATTTAAGTTAGTAGAATATTTAGTAGAATATTTAGTAGAATAATTAGTAGAATTAGTAGAATTAGTAGAATTAGTAGAATTAGTAGAATTAGTAGAAGTAGAACTTAGGTATTTAACAAACTAGGGCATATTATATAAGAGTAGTATAGCTATATAATATACGCCTAATTATGTAATTTTAGTCTTTTTATATATATTCTCTAGTAATTTTAAATAGTTTTTAGTACTAATATAATACTACTTTAATACTAAGTTAATACTAGTTTAAAGTAGGTCTAGAATTAAGTTAAACTAGTGTCTAATACTAACTTAACTTACCTAACCTAGTTCTTAACCTAGTTTAACTTACTAAAACGAGTTAGGTTTTACTACTATAAATTATCTTAAGTTAGTTTTAAAGTATATTAAACCTAGTTTTTAAATTATTTTAAACTATTTTAATCTATTTTATAAACTAGCTTAAATATACTTCTAGAATTAGTTTAAATTACTTCTAAACCTAATTTAACTCTAACTTAAAACCCTTATAAGTTAGTAGTAAAGTATTAATTTAATTTTAGAATCTATTAGTATATAAATAAGATTATAATTAAAGAGATTATACTTATTTAATACTTTAAATATATATTTTTCTTAGCTTAGTTTTAATTAGTTATTTCTTTTAATAATATCTACGTCTAAGTAGTCTTTAATAGAACCTAAGTCTTTAATATTAAAGTATTTTTTAAGTTTATTAATAAGACTTTTTAATAAGTTCTTTTATAAGTCTAATTATTACTAAGTTATCTATATATACTTTATTACTAACTTATAAGAGTTTTAAGTTAAGGTTAAATTAGGTTTAGAAGTAATTAAAACTAATTCTAAAAGTATATTTAAGTTAGTTTATAAAATAGATTAAAGTAGTTTAAAATAATTTAAAAACTAGGTTTAATATACTTTAAAACTAATTTAAGATAATTTATAGTAGTAAAACCTAACTTGTTTTAGTAAGTTAAACTAGGTTATAAACTAGGTTAAGTAAGTTAAGTTAGTATTAGATACTAGTTTAACTTAATTCTAGACCTATCTTAAACTAGTAGTAACTTAGTATTAGAGTAGTCTTAAATTAGTACTAAAAACTATTTATTACTAATAAATATATATTAAAAAAGACTAAAATTATATAATTAAGTATATATTATATAGCTATACTACTTTTATATAATATACTCTAGTTCCTAATATTAAATACTTAAGTCTTACTTCTATTAATTCTACTAATTCTATTAATTATTCTACTAAATATTCTACTAACTTAAATAATATTATTCTTATATATATACTTTAATTTAATTAGTTAGATTAGTTAGTTAGTTGATTAGTTAGTTAGTTAGTTAGAAACTATAAGATATATATATTAGTTTAAGAAGTAAAAGTAGAAATAATATATACTATAAAAGTAATAGTAATAGTAATAGTAATAATATAGATAATAAATCTAATACTTCTAATTTACTAAGTAACTAATTTAAGGTTTCTTATTTACTCTATTAAAAGTTTAACTATAAAATATACCTATATTAGCTAATATTATTTAATAACGTAGAATTAACTAGAGTAGCGAATATAATAAATATAACCTAGATTATAATACTAATAAGTAGCTTAATACTAATACTAAGTAGTATATAAAATAAAAAGAAAACTTTTTTAGAGTTAATAAAGTAACTCTAAAAGCCTTAAAATATATTTAGACGACTATTAGATAGTCTAGAAAGAGACTAAAGTACTCTATAATTATACTAAATAATTATAGTAGTAGTAGTAGTAGTAGAAAAAAGAGAGGCTTATAAAGAGCTTCTATTTCTCTCTCTAGAGTACTAGTAACTAATAAAGATAGTATAATAAATTAAGAAGAGTAGAGTATAAGAGAATAGAGAGAAGTATTAGACTATATAGATATAATAGAGAAGAGCCTAATTTAAATAATACTTAACTTAGTAATAGAGAAGAGAGGTATTAAAGTAATTATTAAAGTAATAGAAAAAGTACTTAAGTATAAAAGAACTAGGAAAAGAGAGAATAATATAATTATATATAGAATTCTATAAGAGGAGCTTACTATTATAGTTAAGAGAATAGGAGGAATAAAGAAGTATAGCTTAATATAGATAGAGAGAGCTAGAACTAGAAGACTATAAAGAGGAGTAGTAACTATATTATAAAAGGAATATATAGTATTAGTTAAATATATAAGAGAGATTATAGTCTAAGTAATAAGAATAGATAAAGAGAAGGATAAGCTATTACTAAAGAAGGTAATTAAAGCTATAAATATAGATAAATATAGAGTAAGAGTAATAGTAGCTTAAAAGCTCTAGAGTAAAGATATTATAATAAGGTTTAAGAAAGAGAAGTAAGTAGAATATATATAAGATAATAGCTAGATAAAGAAGGTATTTAAATAAGGAATAGTAGTAATAGTAAGAATACTAGTAATACTTATAAAAAGAGCTTTAATAAATATACTTAAGAATAAGATAAAGAGTATATTATAAAGTATCTCTTAAGCCTTTAATATAAGGATATTAAAGATTATATAATAAGGAAATAGATATAGAGAGTATTAGAGATAAGAGAGACTAGCTTAAAAGAACTATATTCTTAAAGTAGTAATAAGAAAGGAAGTAAGGAGGCTATATATAAGAGGAATACTATAAGAGATATAATACTTTTTATATAAAAGATATACTTTAAAAGTAGTAGTATAGAGGTACTATAAGTACTAAAAGTAGAGGTATATAGTATACTTTTATAAATAAGATAAGAGATATACCTAGTATATATATAAGAGGTATAAAGAGAGTAAGAAAGAGTACTTTAGTAAAAAGGACTTAAAAGAATACCTAATAAAGTATAAGAATTATAAAAGAGAATATCTAATATTTATAAAAGAGTATTATATAAAGAAGTAATATTATAAGTAAGTAAGAGAATAATATCTTAATAGAATAACTATATTTATAAACCTATAAAGACTCTTAAAAAAGAGTAAGATAAGAATACTTTACCTATTTACTTTTAGCTAAAAAGAGAGCTTATAAAGCTTAAAAAAGAGGTAGAGATAGAGATCTATACTAAGAAGGTTAATAAATATAAATAAAGTAGAATATATAAATAGTAGTAACTTAACTTAGTTCTTAGAAAGGCTAAGAAGCTCTTTTAGTATAATAAGAGATCTAAATAAGGAAGAAATAGAAGTAACTTAAACTCTATCTATAAGACTACTATAAGTATAATAGTATTATACTAGAATATAAAGAAGATACTAGAAGCTCTTAATATAGCTTTAAATTATAAGAAGAAATATAATATATTAGTACTAGTAATCTAAGAACTAGTATAGAATAGTATAAGAGACTTCTCTAGCTACTTTTTAAGCTTAAGATATAATATAATCTAGTTAAATAAAGTAGTAATACTTTCAATATATAAAAAACATCTAAAAGTAAGCTAGATATATATTATAAGTAAGAACTAGGTAAGTATAATAATAAAAGAGAGAGTAGATAAGATAATAGTCTACTTAGTTTATAACTTATAGATAAAGCGAATACTAATTAAGAATATACTCTAATAAGTAAGACTAAGAAGAATACTTATAGTAAGTAATCTAAATACTTACTACTTTTTATAAGATATATATAAGAGATATAATAAGAACGTAGATCTTATTCTTAAACTTACTATATTATAAGTACTAGAGAGAGATATACCTTATAGTAAAGCTATATAGAGAAGAGAGGGCTCTTATAACTCTATAATTAACCTTATCTTCTCTACTAAGAACGTAGTAACCTAGTAAAAGTCTCTAGACTTACTAGGATTAAACTATATAGCTTAACTCTTTATAATAAAAGTAGAAGAAGAGAGAAAGGTATTATAAGTATTTAGATTTAACTAAAGACTAATAAATAAGATCTTAGTTAAAGTAGAAGCCTCTTACTTAGAAATACTTATAATCTAAAATATATAAGAACTTAAGAGAATAGTATAAAGACTTATAGATAACTTTTAAAAGATAGTAAAGGCCTTAATACTACTCTAGAAGCTAGATAGAAGAAGAGTATAGCTCTAGTAGAATATAGAGATTAAAGAAGTGTTAAAGAAGGTAAAAAGATATAAAAAGACTTAAAAGGAGTACTAAATAGAGAGCTTAAAATAGTAGCTTAATAATACTTTTTAAGAACTCTAAATAGTAAGTAGAAAGGTAAAGATAAAGAGCTAGAAAGAGATACTAGTAGAAGTAGTAAAGGATAAAAGAAAACTTTAAATATTTAAGAAGTAAGTATATCTTAAAGAATATATAAGACTAGAAGTACTAGTACTACTAATACTTATATTACTTAATAGAATAAAAGATAAGACTTACTAAGAGAAGGCTTATATCTTTATAGAAAAGTTCTTTCTAGAGTTAATAGTTAACTACTTAAGTGTTCTTAATAGAGACTAGAATACTAAAAGCTTCTCTAGAAAGTACTTAGTAAGCTAATATATAACTAAGAAGTATATTAAGATAGTTATAAGATTAGTATTATAGAAAGTACTAGGATTTAATATACTAGTAAATAACTTCTTAAAAGCTTATAATAAACTACTTTATAAAGTACTTACTATAATAGTAGAAGTAAGCTTCTACTTATAGTACTTCCTATCTTACTTCTATTATATAAAAGTAGTAGTATTAAGAAAACTAGGTAAAATAACTAAGAAGTAGAGTAAGATAGAGGCTTACTAGCTAATAGTGTTATTCTTAACTATAAGTAAGATTCTTAAAAAAGTAATAGTATAAAAGCTTATATAGCTTATAGAGGAAATAGTAATACTACTAAGACTATAAATAGGTAATAAGAAGTACTAAAATATAAAGCTAGTAATTAGAATAGTAATAGAGAGTATATATATAGTATAGGAAAATAAGAGCTATATATCTCTAGCTTAACTAGATATAGTAGAAGCTTTTAACTAAGTAAACTATATATAGCTACTTTATATATTAAGAGAGAAGAAGGTTTTATAGTAAGTAGTAATATAGATAAAGAGCTTCCTTTTTAGATAAAGAGCTATACTATTCTTTAATAGACAATTAGTAGATAAAAGAGACTTTAAATAAGATGTTTTATAAAGATTAGTACTATTACTAATACTATTTATTCTCTTTATCTTAATACTATATAAGAATCTAATAAGAACTAATAGGCTTATTATAATAGGTTTTATAGATAATATAAATCTACTTATAATATTAAAAAGTATAGTAGTAAACTATAGAATACTTAAAATAGCTTAAAAAGTATATAATAAGTAGGTAAATAAGAAAGAGATACTTTATTATTAACTTATAAGGGTTTTAAGTTAAGGTTAAATTAGGTTTAGAGGTAATTTAGACTAATTCTAGAAGTATATTTAAGCTAGTTTATAAAATAAATTAAAGTAGTTTAAAATAATTTAAGAACTAGGTTTAATAGGCTTTAAAACTAACTTAAGATGATTTATAGTAGTAAAACCTAACTTATTTTAGTAAGTTAAACTAAGTTATAAACTAGGTTAGGTAAGTTAAGTTTATATTAGATCTACCTTAAACTAGTAGTAACTTAGTATTAGAGTAGCTTTAAATTAGTACTAAAAAAATTACTAGCGAATATAAAAAAAGACTAGAATCATATAACTAGGTATATATTACATAGCTATACTACTCTTATATAATATACTCTAGTTTATTAAATACTCGAGTTCTGTTTTTACTAATTCTACTAATTCTACTAATTCTACTAATTCTACTAATTCTACTAATTCTACTAATTATTCTATTAAATATTCTACTAACTTAAATAATATTATCTCTATATATATATCTTAATTTAATTCATTAGATTAGTTAGTTAGTTAGTTAGTTAGTTAGTTAGTTAGAAACTATAAGGTATATATATTAGTTTAAGAAGTAAAATAAAAATAGTATATACTATAAAAGTAATAGTAATAATAATAGTAATAATATAGATAATAAATCTAAGGCTTTTAATTTACTCTATTAAAAGTCTAACTATAAATTATATTTAAATTATTAAAAAAGAAAAGTTATTATTTAATAATATAGAATTAATTAGAGTAGTAAATATAATAAATATAATATAGATTATAATATTAATAAGTAGCTTAATACTAAGTAATAAATATAATATAATAGTAAAAGAGAGTTATTATTATTATTATTATTATTATTATTATTATTAAAGTAAAGTATTAAAGTTAAAGATATTAAAGTTAAAGTAGAAGTCGAAGTTAAAGGTAGGAGTAGCTTATATACTAGGTCTTAGCAGTTATATAGCTAGTTATATATAGTATACTATATTTAGTAAGAGTAACTCTAATATAAAAGCTACGTCTTACTATATAACCTACTTTAGTTATATAATATATTAAAAACTTATATACTAGTAGCTCTAATTATAAGGATTATTAATATATAATTACTAATTAAAGTTAATATATAAAAAGTCTTTTAAATTACTTTTTAAAAAAAAAATACTCTTTTTAGACTTTTTATTTTTTCTTTTAAGTACTTTATTTTAGATATATTTTTTAAACTAAGTTAAGAGCTAGATTATAAGTTAGTTTTTAATTTTAAATTATTTTATAAATTATATTAAATTACTTTAAATTATTTTATAAATTAGTTCTTTACTTTAAATTATTTTATAAATTAGCTTAAATTACCTTAAATTATTTTATAAAACGTATTAGAGCTATTTTAAGAAATAACTAATATCTTAAACTAGTATTAAACTAGTATTAAGTCTAAGTTAATACTAACTTAAAACCCTAGTAGAGGGTATATAAGTAGCTTTTAGCTTAGAGAAGACGGTACTTATATACTTTATAAGAATAAGAGTATTATAGAAGAAGATAGTCTAGTTTAAAGAGATAAGGCTTATACTAGTTAAATATATAAGGTTCTTAGGAGTAGAGCTTAATAGGAAACTAAACTAGAAAGTATACTAAGAAAGAGTTTAGAAAAAGCTTATAATATAGACCTTTATACTTATAAAGCTTACTAGAAAAATATAGAGAGTAGACTACTACTAAGTAAGGTAGATATATATAGTAGTAATAAGAAGTATAATAGTATATAAGGCGTTAATATAGTATTATACTATACTAAAAGAAGAGAATATAAAGGGAATAGTAAGAAGTTTCTCTATATAATACTAAGTAATTAAGATACTTATAAGTAGTAATAAAGGTATATAAAGCTACTCTAGTTTAAAACCTAGAAGTTAAAGTAGACTATATACTAATTAACCTATATCTTAACTTATAAGTAGCTACTTTTAAGAGAAAGTTCTAAAGATCTAAGTTAGAGGAACTAATCTAGAATACTTATAGATATATAATAACGTAGCTAAAGAGGAGAAGGAGAGGTAGACTAACAAAGGTAGAGAAGGTAATACTATACTTATAAAAAGTAAGGTAAAAGTAAGAAGAGAAGTAAAGAGTAGAAGGAGTAGGATTTAAGTATAATACTATATATATATACTTACTTACTTTTACTTAATACTAGTTTAAATTAGTATTAAATCGATTTTAATAGCTTAAGTAAGAGTTAATATAGTATCTAATCTTATTTAAAGAGGTTTTAAGGTTCTAATTCTATTTAGAGAGGTTTTAATTATATTTAAAAAGGTTTTAAGGTTCTAATTCTATTTAGAAAGGTTCTAATTATATTTAGAGAGGTTCTAAAGTTCTAATCTTATTTAAAGAGGTTTAGAACCTATTTAGAGAGGTTCTAAGATTCTAAACCTATTTAGAGAGGTTCTAAACTTATTCTAAATTATTAAATTAATTAGAGCTATAGCTAGCTATAGTTTAAAGAGGTTTTAAGATTCTAATCCTATTTAGAGAGGTTCTAAACCTATTCTAAATTATTAAATTAATTAGAGCTATAGCTAGCTATAGTTTAGAGAGGCTTAGAGTAGTTCTAAGTAGTTCTAAGTAGTTTATACTATTCTATTATAACTAATACTAGCTTTAGTATATACTAGTTATATCTTAGTAGTATATTAATACTTAAAAAGTACTTAGAAGAAAAAATAAAAAGTTTAAAGAAAGTGTTTTTTTTTTTAAAAGCGATTTAAGCGACTTTTTATATATTAACTTTACTTAGTAATTATATATTAATAATCCTTATAATTAGAGCTATAAGTATATATAAAAATAAAAGTTATATAACTAAAGTAGGTTATATAGTAAAGCGTGGCTTTTATACTAGGGTCGCTCTTACTAAACATAGTATACTACGTCTAACTAGCTATATAACTACTAAGACTTATAAGTATATAAGCTACTTTTACCTTTAACTTTAACTTTAATATTTTAATACTTTAACTTTAATACTTTAATATTAATATTTTACTTTAATAACAACGACGACGACGACAACGATAATAACGATAATAACTCTTTATTACTATTATATTATATTTACTACTTAGTATTAGATTACTTATTAGTATTATAATCTATATTATATTTATTACGTTTACTACTCTAGTTAATTCTATATTATTAAATAATAACTCTTCTTTTTTAATAATTTAGATATATTTTATAGTTAGACTTTTAGTAAAGTAAATTAAAAGCTTTAGATTTATTATCTACGTTATTACTATTACTATTACTATTACTTTTATAGTATATACTATTTCTACTTTTACTTCTTAAACTAATATATATATCTTATAGTTTCTAACTAACTAACTAATTAACTAACTAACTAATTAAACTAACTATATTAAGATATATATATAAAGATAACGTTATTTAGGTTAGTAGAATAATTAGTAGATTAATTAGTAGAATAATTAGTAGAATTAGTAGAATTAGTAGAATTAGTAGAAGTAGAACCTAGGTATTTAGGTATATTATATAAGAGTAGTATAGTTATATAATATATATTTAATTATATGATTTTAAATTTAAGTCCTTTTTTTAAGCTCTTTTTTAAGCTCTTTTTCTTTTTTAGTACTAGCTTAAAACTAGCTTTAACCTTATTCTAAACTAGTTCTAAACTAGTTTTAAACTAGTTTTAAACTAGTTTAGAACTATTTATATAAAGTTAACTCTAGATTAGATATATTTAAGGTATTATAAATTAAAAAACTAATTTAGCTCTCTTTTAGACCTAGCTCTAAATTAGTTCTAAACTAGCTCTAAACTAGTAGAACCTTTTAAAACTAGTTTAGAACTAGTTCTAACTTAGCTCTAAACTAGTAGAACCTCTCTAAACTAGTTCTAAACTAGTTCTAAACTAGTTCTAAACCGGGTTTAAATCAGTTCTAAATTAGTTCTAAACTAATAGAACTACTCTAATACTAATCTAATCTTAGATTATCTTTAATTTAAATTAGAGTTAAATTAAAATTAAATTAGAGTTAAATTAGTATTAAGTAAATAGTAGTTTAATAGTATAATACTTATAAAATAGAAGAACTATCTAAAGACTTAAAAGAGAAGAACTTAAAAGAGGAACCTAATATAATATATAAAAGTATTAGATAAAGTAGACCTAGATAAGTAAGAGCTATAAAAGGTTTATAAGAAGCTTATTAAAGTAAAGAGCTTACTACTTATCTAAGTATAAATAGAGGTAATAAAACTAAACGCCTTTCTCTCTATAAGAAGAGTACTAAACTAGGTTATACTATAGTATATTTATATAAGTAGTAGAGAGATAGTAAGATACTTAGTCCTATTTTACTAGAACATTTTATAAAAAAGACATATACTTATAAGAGCTCTAAAAAAGAGGATTAGAGATCTATAAAAGCTAAGAGAGGTACTAGTAGATAAGAAACTAGTACTAAGAGTAACTACTTAGCTACTTAGGCTAGAAAGACTCTAGAAGTATAAGCTAGTACTAGAAGTACTTAAAAAAAGAGAAGAGAGTAAGAAAGAAGTAAAAGAAAAGGAGAAATAGGAGAAGAAAGCTAAAGTACGTTAAAAGGTAAGACCTTAGCTCTAATAATTTTAAAAGTAAATACACCTTCTATACTACTAATATATACCTTAGTAGGTTAAATATACTAACCTACTATACCTCTCTACTATATTACTAAGTTAGAGAAATAAGCTTTAAATAAATAATAGTAGGAATTAAAGAAAAGAAGAATAGTACTTATAAGAAAGCTTAAGAGATAAAGAAGAATAAGCTAAAAGGCTATATAAACTAGAATAGAAGATATACTACTTACTCTTAGAGCTTAGCCTATAGCCTATATAGTATAAGAATAATAATAATAATACTAATACTAAGTAAGAAATATAATATAATAGTAATAGATAGTTATTATTATTATTATTATTATTATTAAAGTAAAGTAATAAAGTTAAAAATATTAAAGTTAAAGTTAAAGATAGAAGTAGCCTATATAGTAGGTCTTAGTAGTTATATAACTAGTTATATATAGTATACTATATTTAGTAAGAGTAACCCTAGTATAAAAGCTATACTCTACTATATAACCTACTTTAGTTATATAACTTCTATCTTTTATATACTTATAACTCTAATTCTAAAGATTATTAATATATACTTACTAATTAAAGTTAATATATAAAAAGTTACTTAAATCACTTTTTAAAAAAAAAACACTCTCTTTAAACTTATTTTTCTTTCTAAATACTTTTTTTTAGATATATTTTTTAAACTAAGTTAAAAGCTAAATTATAAGTTAGTTTATAATTTTAAATTATTTTATAAATTAGATTAAATTACCTTAAATCATTTTATAAATTAGTTTCTTACTTTAAATTATTTTATAAAGTAGCTTAAATTACCTTAAATTATTCTATAAATTAGTTTCTTATTTTAAATTATTTTATAAATTAGCTTAAATTATTTAATAAATTAAGTTAAATTATTTTAAATCGTTTTATAAATTAGTTTCTTACTTTAAATCATTTTATAAATTAGCTTAAATTACTTTAAATTATTTTATAAATTAAGTTTATACTTAAAATTATTTTATAAATTAGCTTAAATTACTTTAAATTATTTTATAAAACATATTAGAACTACTTTAAGAAATAACTAATATCTTAAACTAGTATTAAACTAGTATTAAGTCTAAGTTAATACTAGCTTAAAACCCTAATAGAGAGTATATAAGTATATATATATATATATACTAATAGAGTAATTTATATATATATATAAATTAGTACTTAGTACTTTAAAGCCTAGTTATAAAAGTATAGTAACTAGTATAATAAACTAGATTCTAGCTAATTATTTTAATCTATAAAAAGCTTTTAAAAGTTCTAAATATATAATTTAGTTAAAAGGGTTTTTTATGTTTTTTAATATATTATTATATAACTTAGAAATATATAAATATTTATTTATTCCTTCTAAAAGAGTAATATTTAGTCTTTTTATACTAGTATCTATATCCTCTTATATAAAAGCTAAAACTATATCGATTTTCTATATTATAAAGTTATATAATAGTACTAGAGTAAATAAGACTTTCTAGCTTATTTACTTAATAACTCTTATAAAAGAGTCTATATAGTCTCTTTTATATAACTATTTAAAACCTTTAGCTATAAATTATAATTTAAATTCTATTATACTATTAGATTCTTTTAGTTTATAAATCTATTTTATTTTAATAAGCTTAGTATCTTTACTAGTATTACTATTAGTAATAATATTCTAAGTTTTATTACTTATAAGAGTATTTAATTCCTTTTATATAGATTTAATCTAATAGTCTTTATAAGAATTAATATTACTTATAGCTTCTTTATAGCTTTTAAGCTTTAGAATAGTAGTATTAGATATTTTATTAATAATAACCTTTTTAGTACTATTACCTTCTATTTTAAAGTTTAAATAAGTAAGTAATATATAGTAATATATAACTATTAAAGCTTAAAGCTTATTAATTTCTAATATATCTATATCTCTTTTTATAGAATTAATATATCTACCTCTTAGTCTAAAGTTTATATTAGAACCTAATCTTATAATATTATCTTATTCTAATTTATCTTATTCTAATTTATTAATATTATCTATATATATTTTATTATTTAAGTTATTATTATTATTATTACTTAACTCTTTATATTTTATAAGAGTAAAACTATTACTTTTTATATATATATTTATATAACTAGTTATTTCTTATAGATAATCCTAATCTATAGACTCTTCTTTTAAGAGTATAGAGTAATTTTCTTTTATAATAAATTCGTCTTTATATATAAAGTCTTCTTTTATTATAATATCTCTTATATTAATAACTTTTCTAAGTTCTAGTATATATATAAGGAAGTTATTAGAGAACTCCTAGCCTACTAATATTCCTTTATATAACTTATTAGCTAGTTTTCTTTTAGTATTTTTAGTTCTTATTTCTTTTAATATTAAAGTATAATAAAGAGATTTAAGAGTACTTATATATAATATATCTAGACTTATACTAAATATATTCTTATATAATATAGATTTTATAACACTATTATATACTTAATTCTTTATATATATAATAGAATAAGCTATATAAAGCTAAAGATAAAGTAGTATAGATTTCTCTAAATATATAGTAATTATATATTCTATTAAATATTAATTAAGTCTTTCTATAATACCGTTCTACTTAAGACTATATAAACTAGTATAGTTATATATTTTACCTTAGTCTTTAATATAAGTATACTACTTATTAGACTTAAATTCCTTAATATTATCTAAGTATAGACTTTTAATACTTTTATTAAACTAATTTTTTAATAAGTTATTTATTTTAACTAACTTATTAAAAGCTTCTAATTTATACTTTATAGTATATATAAATATAGCTCTAGTTTTATAATATATATATATAAGAGTATATATTTTATTTAAAAGCCTTTTAATTCTAAGTAGACCTAGAATATCTATATTAAAGTATTTTAAAGACTTAAAGTTATAATTACTTAGAGAGATATAACTTATTTTCTTAGTTATCTTTCCTTTATAATAATATTATAATTATCTAGTTCTTTCTTACTATTAGAATTAATAGTATATCTCTTAATAAGTAATATAGTTTTTAATAATATATTAATATTAATATAATTTAATCTTTAATATAATAAGTTAATATTAAGCTCTTTTATTTTTATAATATATAACGTTTTTTTAAGCTTTATATAATCTATATTAATATTAAGATAATAAGTATTATATTCCTAGTTTACGTTTATAGTCGCGTCTAATAGCTTATTATAAATATATATATTCTTATTATCTATACTAATATTAAAGCTACTCTTAGTAAGAGCTTTAGTTAAAATTAGAGTAGTAGTTATATCTAAGATATAATTTACTTCTAATAAGTTTATTTTAATATTATTAGAACTTATTATTAGTATTATATTAACTCCTAGTATAGGTAGCTTAATACTATCTACTATACTAATAGTTAGTCCTTTTATAGGTTTAAAGTTTAGAATCTAATTTTTATTAGATATATAATATTTAGTAGTACTAGAGTCTAGTATAACTTTAGATATTTTAAATACTTTATAAGAAGTATTTAGTATAGCTATATATAATACTTTTAAAGTACTATTATTATTGTTTTTTATATTAATACTACTACTAGTATTAGTACTAGTATTATTACTAGTATTATTAGATTTCTTATTTAATTTTAGCTTTAGATATAGTATAAAGTATTTAGAGAACTTTTCTAGAGTTAATAGCTAACTACTTAAGTATCTTTAATAGAGACTAGAATACTAAGAGCTTCTCTAGAAGGTACTTAATAAGCTAATACTTATATAACTAAGAAGTATATTAAGATAGCTATAAGATTAGTATTATAGAAAGTACTAGGATTTAATATACTAGTAAACAGCTTTTTAAAAGCTTATAATAAACTACTTTATAAAGTACTTACTATAACAGTAGAAGTAAGCTTCTATCTATAACACTTCCTATCCTACTTCTACTATATAAAAGTAGTAGTACTAAGAAAACTAGGTAAAATAACTAAGAAGTAAAGTAAGATAAGAGCCTACTAGTTAATAGCACTACTCTTAACTATAGATAAGATCCTTAAAAAAGTAAAAGTATAAAGGCTTATATAGCTTATAGAGAAAACAGTAATACTACTAAAGCTATAAATAAGTAACTAAAAGTATTAAAATATAAAGCTAGTAATTAGAATAGTAATAGAGAGTATATATATAATATAAGAAAATAAGAGCTATACGTCTCTAGCCTAACTAGATATAGTAGAAGCTTTTAACTAAGTAGACTATATATAGCTACTTTATATATTAAGAGAGAAAGAGGTTCTATAGTAAATAGTAATATAGATAGAGAGCTTCCTCTCTAGATAAAGAGCTATACTATTCTTTAATAGATAATTAATAGATAAAAGAGACCTTAAATAAGGTGTCTTATAAGAATCGATACTATTACTAATACTATTTATTCTCTTCGTCTTAACACTATATAAGAACCTAGTAAGAATTAATAAGCTTATTATAATAGGCTTCATAGATAATATAAATCTACTTATAATATTAAAAAGTATAGTAGTAAACTATAGAATACTTAAGACAGTCTAAGAAGTATATAATAAGTAAGTAAATAAGTAAAGAATAGCTTTTAGCTTAGAGAAGACAATACTTATATACTTTATAAGAATAAGAGTACTATAGAAAGAGATAGTCTAGTTTAAGAAGATAAGGCTTATAC
The DNA here is from genome assembly GCA_001414345.1 of Hymenoscyphus infarciens. Taxonomy (NCBI): domain Eukaryota; kingdom Fungi; phylum Ascomycota; class Leotiomycetes; order Helotiales; family Helotiaceae; genus Hymenoscyphus; species Hymenoscyphus infarciens. The sequence goes on along the minus strand of LLCB01000293.1, from coordinate 1,874 downwards.
TAGTTAAATACTTTACTGCCAACTAGCGAGGGTTTTGAGACGGGGTTGAATCAGGTTTAACCCCGACTCAAGGTGATTTAGACCGATTCCAGAAGCGTGTTCGAGCTAGTTTATAAACTAGATTAAAGCAGTTTAAAATAATTTAAGAACTAGGTTAAACATGCTTTAAAACCGACTTAAGATAATTCATAGCAGTAAAACCCGACTCGTTTCAACGAGTTAAACCGGGTCATAAACCAGGTCAGTGAGTTAAGTCAGTATCAGACACTAGTTTAACTTAATTCTAGACCCGCCTTAAACTAGTAGTAACTTAGTATTAGAGTAGCGTTACATTAGTACTAAAAACTAATCACTAGCAAATACATATAAAAAAAGACTAAAATCACGTAATCAGGCGTATATTACGTAGCTACACTACTCTTATACAACATGCCTAAATGCCCAAGTCCTGCTTCTACCAATTCCACCAATTCCACCAATTCCACCAATTCCACCGATTATTCCACTAAATGTTCCACCGACCCAAATGACGTCATCCCTATATATATACCTCGATTTAATTAGTTAGATCAGTCAGTCGGTCAGTCAGTCGGTCAGTCAGTCAGTCAGTCAGAAACTATAAGGCACGTACGTCAGTTCAGGAAGTAAGGGTAGAAACAGTACGTACTATAAAAGCGACAGCAACAGCGACAGCGACAGCGACAGCGATGACGTAGATAACAAATCTAAGGCTTCTAATTCGCTCTGCCGAAAGTCCAACCGTGAAATATGCCTAAATCGTCGAAAAAGAAGGGTTATTATTCAACAACGTAGAATTAACCAGGGTAGCAAACGTAACGAATACAACGTAGATTACAATGCCGATAAGCAGCCCGATGCCAAGTAACAAATACAATACAATGGCGAAAGAGAGTTATCGTCGTCGTCGTCGTTGTCGAAGTGAAGTGTCGAAGTCGAAGATGTCAAAGTCGAAGTCGTCGAAGTCGAAGTCGTCGAAGTCGAAGCACCTCTGGCATGTGTCCTACTTTCCCTTGTAGGCTTTGTTAGGCCACGTTATAAGTCGCGGACAAGGCATAATAGGGCCGGAACCTCTGCCGTAGGACTCGCCGTAGAACCGGGGGCTGTATAGACAGCTACTTAGTCACCTAACGTATACGCGGCGTACTCTAAAAGACAGGAGACGTATTCTCTACATTTTAAGTCTAGATACTAATAGTACTATAATTTAACTAAAATCTTAGCTTTATATACTATATAAATTGAAAATTAATAAAAGATAATTATAGTTTAACTACTAAAGTAAAGTATATTATATCTTTTTCTATATATAAATATCTATTTATATATAATAAGAGTATTTCTAGTAGTACTACTCTAAAGTTTTATAGTACTACTACTAAAGCAAAGTATATTAGAACTTAAATAAAGCTTTCTTTATATATAAATAACTTTTTATATATAATAAGAGTATTTCTAGTAGTACTACTAATATAAAGTATATTATATTATAAATAAAGCTTTCTTTATATATAAATAAGGCTATTTCTAATAGTAACTACTCTAGAGTTTCGTAGTAGTACTACTAAAGTAAAGTATATTATATTATAAATAAAGCTTTCTTTATATATAAATATCTATTTATATATAATAAGAGTATTTCTAGTAGAACTACTCTAGAGTTTCGTAGTACTACTACTAAAGTAAAGTATTTTATATTTTAAATAAAGCTTTCTTTATATATAAATACCTATTTATATATAATAAGACTATTTCTAGTAGTACTACTCTAGAGTTTCGTAGTACTACTACTAAAGTAAAGTATATTATAACTTAAATAAAGCTTTCTTTATATATAAATATCTATTTATATATAA